>JANTCA010012202.1:0-26763 GCA_024741275.1 Chironex yamaguchii | reverse complement strand
TCCAAGAATTGTTTTCACGACTAGGAAGATCTTGCCATCCATTCACAGGGATTGTGTACCTACCACACAAAAAAGCTTAGTAGTATATGAATTCTTGTGCCGATGTGAAGCTCGGTATGTAGGTCACACTTCTCAAAAATTGGATGACAGGATCAAACAACATGTTCCAGCCACTGTACGCCAAGCATCAATTCCTTCAAGAGAACAGCCATCTTGTGCTGCAAAGCAAACATGACTGCCAAAACATGTGATTCTACCATAGGCCAACATTTACTAGAAAATTCTGAATGCACCAAAATGGATAAGGACGAGAATTTTCGGATAATTGGCACAGCTAGATAGTCCTTTTATCCAAGTGTATTGGAATCTGTCTACATTAAAACAAGAAAACCAGTACTCTGTAGGCAAAATGAGTTCATTTTTTCACTTGGACTCTTCCAATAATGTTTTGTTTCCTCATTTTCTTTTTCTTTGTTTCTTTTCTTGTTTATGGTTGGCTAGTTTTGCTAAATTTTTCATATAAATAGGTTGCCATATACATATATTTTCCTTTCTGACGTTTGATACTCTGAAGATTGTCAGATGAAAAAGGCTTTTAAGTACGATTAAGCGCAATGTCACAAATTTTCAAGGCGATTTTCAAGTTTTGTACCACAAAAAGATTGTTCAAATTTTAAACCTCTAGAGTCGCCACTATCAAGAGTACCACCTTTGCCAAGAAAAGGGCAATTAAGCTAATTTCCCAGCCATTTGCAATAGTCTGTTCACTGACAATGGCATTGGCTATGTTAATGACTATATCTTCTCCAGACTACTTTTAAATGTCTACTACAACAACAGATTAACACTGAATACAAATGGCTGTACAAAAGAAAAAAGGAGGCAAATTAAGTACCCTGGTAGTGTTCTGGTTATGAAAGGTATGTATCATGCACTGTGTGACAAGAAGAGAGCAAACTAAGTATTCACGTCAATTCTAGTCATTTTACATGTTTTTCATACAGGACAAAGTTTCTGTGGACCAGAAGCACATATACACCATGACAGGTTATGTTTATGAAGTAATTTATTCATGAAAATAATGCAGATATATCATACATTTTGAAAGACAGATGACTGAGTCCACTTCTTCTGTCATATTGTTTCATACGAAACATTGATGTATTATATATTCTGGATGGTTCTCATACCAGATATTCTATTTAATCATCAGAACGTGATAACTACATTGGACGTTCTAAGCTAACCTACAGCGAGATCAGGGCAGTACGTCGGTGCAAGTATTCTGCGTCTCTAAGCATATCCAATATAATGTAACTCGATTGATTTTGCGCTGATAGACTAGTTGCAGCATCACTTTTCTCGCGCAACAGTCACGAATTTCTGCATTGCCTACAAATAATATAGGAAGCCCTGCCAGGGTCACTGAATAGATAACTTTTGTACTAAATAGCAACTGCACTCTTGCTGTCCATGACCACACCTAGCAATTCCTTGTACCATAAACTAAGTTTGCCTAAGTAGCAATCACCAAAACCGTATTTTCGTCACGTTAGTTGATAGCCTATTGTTTGGTAACTCTAAACAAAATGTACAGGTTCGCACTCCTAAATTTATTAAACAAAAGCATTTTTTCCGTTAATGGCGTATACAACGCACTTGTGTGAAAAAAACAAAAACGCGCAAACACAACATATCTTAACTTAAATATTCAACAATGTTGAATAGAAAATAAATACGAATAACAATTACAATTGATGGCACTTTTTGAAGGGTGTACCTGTGAACGTAAGCGCGCTCTGATGATGTAAAAGACGAGGGAAAGGCAAGTTCTTGCTCCTCTGTCTGACGAAATTTCTCCACAGCGATGTTTATGGCCAGTTTAACCTCTTCTCTTATAACATTCTGTTGATCTTCATCCTCACCATTGCTGGCTCCCATAGTGGCCATTTTGAGCGGAGACACGCGGAACTCAGCCAGGAATGTCCGCCTCGAATCGGACTAAACGTGCAATATTGATCTGTCACAGGGAAACAAAGAGTAAGAAATTCATTTTTTATATGTCAAGATTAGAGAGGTCCAATTTAAACATAGCCAAAAGTCTCATTTCTATTACCTATGATTTGATGTAGCGTATTATCAATCAAACAAAAGAAATAACCATTCCCACTGCTTAAGTGTTGAGCTCTTTTAAACGTAGAAATCTCGGGGAAATGTCCTTCTATTCTCATTTCTTATTTACCTAAATATTTTACAAAGATATCAATATTTTACCCTAATATTTTACAAAGATGTTATTTTTTGCCTAAATATTTTATAAAGATGTTATTTTTTACCTTAATATTTTAGAAAGATGTTTTATTTTTTGCCTTAGTATGTTGCAAAAATATGTTATTTTTTATCCACTTATTCATTTACTTATTCATTCATCGTCTTTCATAAAGTAACCATTCGTAAAAGGGCAGATGTACCTATGATGACATGAGTGAGCTAGTTGAGTCAAGCAAGTGGCCTGACGATGAAAAATGGATGAATTGTTACTTAGTGAAATTAGCTGACTCATATCACGACAACGTCCCGCTATACTGTAGAATAGATTTTCATTGGATTTTTTGACAGAAGTAAGCAAAACTAACTTTCCGTCAATACTCGATATGTTGACGAGAACTCGGTACCGTGAAGAATTATTTTAATCTGCATCACATGTCGTCACGAGAAAATGAAGATAATCTCTATGACTTCCCACTAAAATGATGAAAAAATAGCAATCTGAGTTCAGCAGTTTTAAGGTCAAAATATGATCAAGCAGCTGGCAGGTGAAAAAAGTGTCCTTCAAATTTGATTACAAAAAGTAAATGACCTTCCAATTTTACACAAATTGAAATGCTCCTAGTTTAAACCTAGTACCGCATGCTGCTTACGACGATAGTGATGGTACTAGACCATACTTACGGCACATTTAGACCTCTATAAAGTTCTTTATCATCGCACTAAATGATCTTTGAGAGGTTTGAAAGCACTGCGATGAAATGACTTCAAAATAAATATTTGAAACAGCTACAGGTTACTGTTTACGCTGTACAGCAGTATGGGAGCCACCGGGGAATAGGAGAACTATCCCCCCAATTTTTTTCAAAGATGATACTTGGAGTTATGCTATGAAAAATGCTGCAAGAATTCTGCGAGAAAGGTCTTGAACAATTTGAAAGAAAGACAGGTCCTTGTGTTAAGTTAACGACAAAAATTTCCCTTTTGACATTTCTACGCATACAGATTTCTATTGTTTTACTGGTCAGCCGAATTCCTGACTCCAAAATTCCTGTGTCAAGTTGTAGAGACACAAGGCCCCATAGAAGTTGTTTCAGACTTGTTTTTGTCTACTTGTGTCATCAGCTTGTTTATAGCGATCTTTTAGCAAAATTTTTATGTAGCATACTCGTTTCCGAGCGTAGCTCCCATGCCAGGGCTAGGGAATATACTAGGAAGTGAGCTTTTTATGAGAGTGGACTCACCGTTACCTTCTCTCACTAATGGTATTTTGTTTATGGAGACGCGGGTCGAACTTGCAACCACTGGCTTGCAAGATCGTCGTCTTATCTACTGTACCACGGCGACTCATTAATCATCATCATTTTTCGTTACACCTAGTGGTGTGTAGGGGAGCAACAAAGCTCCTCCACCTCTGCCTGTCCCGAGGCAACCTAGCCAATGATGCCCAGGAGTGCTGCATGGCTTTCATTCCATTCTCCACTGCCCTCCTCTACGTCACTCTTGGTCTTCTTCTCTTCCTCTTTCCATCTGGGGTCCAGTGCAGTGCTGTTCTTGTGATTGACTGTTGGTCTTTTCTCAACACATGTCCTATTCACCTCTATCTTCTTCTTATAATGATGGTACCCAAGTCCCCTTGCTTACATCTCCGTAACAGGTTTTCGCTGGAGATCTTCTCCCGCCATAACATGCAGAGGATTCTTTGAAAACAGATGGCGTGTAAGGATCGAAGTTTGGCGAGATCCTCCAACATTCAGATCCGTACAGGAGTGTAGACAGAACGCAGCTCAGGTACAGTCTCCACGGTGGCTCATTAGTAGAACGGAAATGATAAAGTGGCATCATCGTACAAGGATGGAGGATACCTGTTTAACAAATTTGATACACCTTAGTCCTAACAGTCACATTAAGATTGAATGTGACCATGTTATTGGCATCAACAAGAAAAAGAAGAAGACTGCACAGAAAGAAGACAACAGAGGATTTAAGAATGGCTAAATGAAATTACTGAATGCCTGCAAAAAACGACTTGTTCATGACTTTATCTGAAGGTTAATTAACACATTTTTATACAAACAATTGTACATGAACATAAGGCTCCCAAAATAACACCGCGCCATAATAAATGGGCATCAAAATACCTTACACTAAAAAACCTGTTGGGAAACCACAATGCTCCAAAAAATATAGTCACTCTCTATTGCAGCCACTCATGACAATTTTTTCATAAAAAAGTAGGAGCATCCATTATGACACTATGGGTATAGCTTTTAAGATAGTAGAAAAGAGAGAGAAAATGCTAAATGTTCACAGATCAACCCAAAATGCCACCAAAATAATCATCAGAATAATAGCATTAATATAAATATAGATATAATTTAATATAGATACAAAAGGCAACAGCTCTGAAGTGATTCAAGCTGGTGACCTTCTTCGGGAATAAAAGTCATGTTCCGAGTTTATGGAACCAGGATTTAGACCACGTTTAAGTAATAATGAAATGCTTTATTAGCACGATCCTTCTTGCCAAGGTCTTCAATATTACAAAAAAAATCTTCATGCGCGTAAGATCCTACTGCTTGTTTCTGTACACGTCAATTTAGAAAACATCAATATGAGATGAGTTTAAGTCAAGTCTCAAAAGAGCAAAATATATTTGCTACTTATTCCTAGATTTCTAGCAAACAATAATTCACGATCAAATCGAATGCGATGCTTGGGAAAAATGGGAACAGAGAAAAATTTGAAACTGCTTTAGTCGTAGTGTCTTCGGCAACCTGCTTATCTCACCCCTGGTGGGATTCGAACCCACAACCTTTGGATTAGAAGTCCAACGCGCTGTCCATTGCGCTACAGGGGCTGATGATTGCTCATATTCTCGTTTATGTTATCATAAAGTTAACAAATAACGAAGAAAATGTTGTGTTGCTGAATTTTAGATTCCTCTTTCTCAACTTTCCACAACATAATCTAGTGACACGTTGTGAACGGTCACAAGTGGCATATGGTTCCTCTCAGGGTTTAACAAAACGATAGACATGACTGATTGAGTTCTAGCGCGTTTCATTGTCACGGTTTGCCTCCTAAACAAACATGTTTTTCGAATCAATCAATAGGTACAGCTTAATTAATTGATAGCCGGGGCTCTGACATCTGTTATCATGCCTAGCAGGATGGGACATGGCATTTATTGTAACTTAAGTATGGTTCCTAATTTCCTAGGACTTTTTAGTTCCTGAACTGATGACTCACGATAAAAGCAACAGAAATTGAGAAACAAAATACAAGGAGTAATAAAGTAGAAGGCAGTTATTGCCAGAGGAATTGTTTCGGAAGAACAAACAATAATGCAGGTCTCAAATTTACCATGCAGACAATAAGTTTAGGAAGTTATAAAAATTAAGATGGTATGAGACATTTTGCATTTTCTTCCTTCCGTAATGTTTTATCAACACCCCTAGTTTAGTATTGTATCGATTTGTCCCGATACACAAACTCACAATGTTCACAATAACGATAAAACAACTTCTTTTCGTACTCTCTTTCCCAAGGACTATCCACGCGCTCTCTCAACACACGTGTTCCTTAACCAAAACGAGGCTAAATCAAATTGTTCAGCAAATTAACTTGTCCAGAATTTACTGCACTATAAATTACGGCATTATGACAAACGTCATCAACCTCAGTAATCGTAGTAACATCTTGGGCTCCATGTCCATACAAAAGCAACTTTTCATGCACAAAACATTTTATAACTTGGTTGATCAATTTATGGTTTGTATTATAAATTGAGCTTCAGAAATAAGATTCAAGCAAGGTAGTATTGAAAACTGTGAAAAAATCTCTTGAACACCTCAGGTCGGTAAGATTGCTTTTAGTAACCTCTTACTTGGAAAAAAGTATTTTACAAGAAGCCGTCGTTGGTAGCAAAATAGGAGAAATGCTTCAAATCTGGCAAGACATAGTTGCACACAAACCCGGTTTAGTAATTGACTCGATGATTTCTTCAGAGTTGTTTCTTCTTCTTCTCCTGTGTCCTGGGGCTACATTATGTCTGGGATTTCCAGCCAAATGTTGCATTTCAAAGTCATTGGCTGATCAAGTGTCAGGTTCAAAAACTTGGAACTTCTTGAATCCAAAGTTGGAATTGCAATCAAGTGCTTGACTTTGTTTCTGATGTTGTCGTAGGACCATGACATATGCATATTAAGAACTCTACAGTATCGCAAACTTCAGTGATATGTTTAACCACTATGCCTCTTCATCCAACAGTTTAAGTTGCAAGCGAGTCTCATAATCTGTTTAAGTTCCCTTCTCGCTCGTTGATTTTGAAATTTTGACTGTTAACTCGAACCTTCTTTGCCAAAGTTGTTAAAAACAAGCCAAACCGAGTCTTCGATACCTCTGGTTCAATAGCTCTTTATCATTTTACTATATCTTCATCTGCAGCAAAATTTAATGTTGCTGAACATCCGAAAACCATGTTAGCTCGATGAAAAATGGAACATGTATCTCATTTAAGAAGAAGTTGCATCAAGAGAACGTCTACCATGATGTGCAACTGCTATCTCTTTAACAATAGCGATAATGACTAATACTTTTTGATCAGGACTTTGCAGACTGCAAATTGGCATAACCAATGGTTATCACTATCAATGATTGTCATTTAACATGTTCAGTTTGCTTGCCTGTGACACTAATGCCTTTATTACTGCAGCAATGCAATGCGCTTATTGCAAATTGACGTTTCAAAGAAATCACTTTCATAACTAAGAAGTGAACCCAGCAAAAGAAGCAAAAACAGAACCATATCAAAGGTAACAAAATGATTGTTTAACAAATTATTTTGAATGTTACCATTTATAATAGCATTTACAGAGGGCAGGGAAATGTCCCTTTGTCGTACAACAAAATACAGTGAATTTAAGAAGACTGCATAGCAAACTCTGTATATTATGATGCCTTTACCATCCAGTAACAATTATTTAAATCAGGGGTCCTTTTCATCATCTAAGATGTATTTACAACTAGATATTGCTTCGACATTGCTCAAAGTCCTAAAAGAACTAACTATTGTACTTGGAATTTAAGGACAGACATTAAGCTAACCACGACGAACCAATACACACAATGGTGTGTGATTTACTGCCGTTTGAACAGATTGCTAGCAGTAATTTAATAGCAGAAATTTGAAGGTACAAAGTGCGGTTTCTGAGAGAGTACACATTTTTGTCCTAAAAATTGGGATGTCAGAAGGAGTTTTATCGAGTAAAAGTTTGTGATAGGATCAACCTTCTAAGCTTCCATAGGGTGCACAGAGAAACAACTGTTCTAGTTGTTCAGTATTACTGTTTAAGCTGTAAAATGTTTGAAAATCGAATCCAAGCTCAAAGCAATTTTAACTTGAAAGAAACCTGTCAGAGAAATCAAAGAGAAGTTGGTTGATGAACATTTTTTGGGATACGCACAAGGCTGCCACATTCAATATTTAAGTATAAACTGTAATGAAATCTATTTTCTCTACTTTTTATCACAAAGTTTTTGTCCCAACGATCCACCAGGATGATTTCTAGCAAATTCAACACGGGTATATTTTCTTCGGATGATCATCTCGGAAACGACAGCATTGACAACCATTTCCTACAAAAAAAACCAATGGCATATATTATTGACGTATGCTGATGTACAATCTATCATAGTGCATCAAAAGCAAACAAATAAACTAGCGTAAAACAGCCAAAAAGCAGTCAAAGTTATTCAAAGACGTCATGTAAATGCTTTTTAGTTATAGATAGTAAACCCTTTCCCATCTAAAACATCTGTCAATTGAATGACAACATGACTTATGCCAGGGTCCCACTACACCTTTAAACATGCTTATTCTTGCTTGTGGTTTACAAATTGCTTTTCTAAAAGCAGTGTTTAAACCACTAACTCGTATCTGTGACAAAGAATTTACGTTGACAAGCCAACGTTTACGAGGTCTTCCTCTATTTCTCTTTCCCTCTATCATGCCTTCTAGATATGTTTTCGATAAGCCAGTGTTAGATTTTTTGATGTGCCCCAATAGCTTTAGGACTCTACTCTGAATTATGGAGGTAATCGGCATTAAGGTTGTGAGTTGACGGAGTTTGTTTTTGCGTTGTGCACACAGACATCCGCTTTACGGCCAGAAATAGCAAGCATATTTCACAAGGCAGTAATTTTATGAAGAGGGACACTCAAGTTTCTCTAAATATCTTCCCTTCGCTTCCTCCAACTTATTCATGCAGTTAGACGACATTCTACAATGTACAAGACCTTAAAACACTAAAATAATACCAAAACAAGACCACACTCTCTAGGAAACGCTGTTCACAGACCTCGTTGTTTGCCCCTTCGTCAAATGGTTGCCATTGACAATGGGCCGTTTGACGTAACACCGAAGAGGACTTATCTAAAAGCAAAGGTACTTATGTACAGGAGACAAACTCACTGCGTTTGTCTGAAGTTTTTTGTCTTTTCAGTACAAACCAGTTTTTAATTCAGACAGAGATTGCTCAAAACCAACGGTACAGAAGTTGCGAAAATGATTTTTTTCTGACTGTGGGTGTTTCCCATTGTTATTCTTATGAGATACTCGTAAACATGGTCGCCATTTTTCAGGTTCTTTCAGTACATGAATTGAGAGTGCGAAACAGTTGGTTGTTGTGATTGCTACTTAAGAGGCAATGCTGCAAGATTCTGTCATGACACAACTATAATGCCACATAAAGTAATAAAGCGTACCCCAGATGTAGCAAATAGTAACATCTCTCACCTGGAGCATGACACTCGTTGTTGGGACACCTCCAATGGGCTCCTCCAGAGGTACCGTGGTTTTATATGTTAAAAATGCATCGCTGACTTTTGCAAGAGTCGAATCAGGGTTTCCTATAATTGACAAAATATGAACTCCTCTGTCTCTTAAAATGGTCGCTGCAAAAACACATTCACGTGTATTTCCACTGTGTGAGAAGAAAACACACACATCTCCTCTTCTTGCTTTTCCTAAAATAGGAACAAAGAAAACAAGACTGCAGAACCTCCTCCACGCCCAAAATTTCAATATGATCCAGAATGCCGACGGCTATTCAGATCACTTCTAAAAGTTAACAGGTTTTTCCATAGACAGTACACACCTCTGATAAGAGTTTTCTAGAATCAAACGATAACGTTTTCTGCTGAAAGACAGACGGACAGACAGACAAACGGTAAGGACAGTAGCTCCTTAACGGAGGTAAAAAATGTCACAAAGAGAATCAAAAATAATATTTCCATTTATATTATTGTATTCGTGTAGTTTAACATTCGCAAAGAACGGTGATGTTTGGTAATGAATTTTCCACCACCCGAGACACTGAAGCATTTTTTGTTAATCGACGTAAGAACAAAATACAAGACAAGAAGAAATAAAGTAGGAGCAACAGTTATTGCTGGAAGAATTGTTTGGGAAGAACAAGCAATAACGCAATAACGTCGTAAGTCCAAACAGATACTACAGTTTTCAATAACTGCGGTTTAAGGGTCCTACTCGAGATCTAACAAACAGGTGAAATCTCGCTCTGAATTTCCGTTCTTTTACTGACAATACGTTATGGCTAGACCTAGTCATGAATAAGATATGTCGGAGCTCTAAGGACTACGATTTTTCATAGAATGGCCATTGTTACAAAAGACATGTAAACATAAGTTATGCGATTCAATAACGATTCGTTAAATATTTTGTGCTATTCACAAATAATTCCCTACATAAGTTATGCTATTTATTTATGTACAAGAAACGCTGATAACGCACGATTCCTTACATAATTTATGCGAGTTACGAATGGTTCGTTTTTAAAGTCTGCATATATCAAGTAATTTCTTAACCTCAATTCCTTGCAAATTGATAACGTATTTATTTCGGCAATGACAAATGCATAGACAATAAAAAGGATTTAACGAAAGACATGCTTTCAATATGTTATTGTTGAAGTTTGCAATAGAGTTCACAAAAATTGCACCAGTTACTTATTGATTCTATAAATAAAAAGATGTTGCCTCTAACAGATTTCGTGCCAGACGTAGGCGTAACATACGTAAAATTCTTCTGCGATGGCATAGCTTCAAAGATGGCAATTGCATCTACGCCTGCCCTTACTACTCTACTTAGATATGAACAATTAAATATTTACCCAAATCCCCGTGTGTCCATTCTGCCCCGTGAACATAATGAGCGGGGGTCCCAGTTGATGACAGAGAAGCAGCCATACGCTCAGCAACAATTCCTGATTTACCTGTGAATGAAAACGAATCCGAAATTAAACTATAGTGCGACAAATAGGATGACGACAGTTAGCTTAGCAAGAGGATAACCAACATTAGAAGGAACTTGAACAACATAAAAAATTAGTGAACATGTAACAACACACAATTTATTACTACTCACAAAAATGAGGTATCAATGCATTGCTATGGAGACAACACGGCAGAAGAGACAGACAGAGAAAGCGAGAGTAAGAACAGGTTTCAAACTTTTCGATATCATAAACGTTAGATGACTTGAGACTAGCAAGATCATCGGTAGTGCCTCAACAGTTCCCCACAGAGAGCTGGATAGGAAACAGGGTAATGCTTTAGACTTCCACTTGGCATCTAAAAGCTTAGTCACTCGGTGGTTAAGCAATAATGATGAGAACCTAAATGGAAAGGCTTCAGGCACAATGAAGGTACTTTTCGAGGTCAGCTTAGATTGTAGTATAATCATGACTGGGCGTAGAAGATTCCCATACCAGGATTAGTGAATTTATCAGAAAGTGAGCTCTTTATGAGAGTGGGATCCTGTCACCTTCTCTCAGCAATGGTATTTTGTTTGTGGTGACGCGGATTCGAACTCACAATCTCTGACTTGCAAGATCGTCGTCTTATCCACTATACCACGTCCGCTCTTCAGCATAGATAGATTTGTGTAACTGCAAAAGAAACTTAATGCATTATGTTAAGAAGATACTCGTATTGTTGACGTTAGACTAGCAAAGACTTCATTTTACAAATCATATCTTTACATATAACAAAAATAAAAAATTAGATGCAAAAATGACGATCTTTAAGAACAGGATCCTTCATTGCATACATACCTATGCCAGATGTCAATAGAGTCCCGTCACATTTTTGTATGATGTTGATGAATGATTTTGCTGCGTCAAGATCAATGCATTGTACCAACGCCTCAGCTGATGCGGCATCTAGTCGAATGCTGCGCATAAATTGATTTACTTCTGTAGAGTCAGGCTCCACAGTTTTACATTGTGTATC
The DNA here is from genome assembly GCA_024741275.1 of Chironex yamaguchii. Taxonomy (NCBI): domain Eukaryota; kingdom Metazoa; phylum Cnidaria; class Cubozoa; order Chirodropida; family Chirodropidae; genus Chironex; species Chironex yamaguchii. Next base: position 15,180 of record JANTCA010012202.1, on the reverse strand, counting down.
ATCAGATACCTGCGATTGGAAGGCAGGTGCAACCCGTAATTCAACATCGGCGTTTGGTTTTGGCATCCTGACCTTGAAAACTGGGAAGAAATAAAAACCGAAAATTATTTTAAAAAACTGACACCAAGAAATGTACCGAGATAATATCATTACTCTTGAGAGTGGTATACATGCAAATATTTCACCGTAATTCATACGGTTTCACACTGTACATGCGAATTTTAATCTTTGCTTCAATTAAAACGTTGGTTGAGCTTATTGGTCAATGAAAAAACATTATCCAGATGTTGTAAGAGGTAGACGGGATGGTTTCCTATGAGGAGCACATACGAAGTTCAGATGATATTAGCATAATAATAGCAAGTCAGTGCCCACACAAAAAACAAGGCGATGGTGTTTTAAATTACAACGAACATTTCCGTCTTAGGATGTCCAGATTTCAGTGGACAATCGATAAAGATTCTTTCTTGTATCAAGAACAAAATCTGAAATTCCGTTTAAGTTTTTAAAGCTTCCCTACTTGTGGACAGACAGACAATTGAATAGAAGCAGTCTTGCCAGCTGAAATGATAAATCAGTCATATTACGCGGAAAAGAGATCAAAGGGTCGAGCAAAAAGATTGTACCTTTACCATTCAATTGAAGAGTCTCCAATCCACCGTTGAATTGTCGATCCATTGTATATTACAACAGCAGAACCTTCTGGCAAGACTTTCTTCATTTCATCAGCAATTCAGCGACTGGTTGATTATGTACAAGTAACGAGTGACGTTTATCAGTATTACAACAATGCAATACTACTGTACATTGAAAAGCAAATACATACATTGCAACTCGCAAGTTCACAACAAGACCGTTTTCTCTTTTAACATCACGACGATACTATATCATTTGCATTTCATTTGCTATATGCTAAACCATGATAAAATCAGTCCCGCATGATATTATAAGTTGATATTCAGATTATTGTGCTAATTCTTCACTACAATTTATAACGCCTCTCATTTATATTCGTATGCAAGAAATTCTCGCCATATAATCCCTTCAAAAGGGACCTTTAAAAACTAAGTCCCGGATTTATACAAGAGGTTTTACGTCAGATTATTAGTAACTTTGAAAAGCAGTAGCAACTACATACTCCTCCTTCTCATTCGAGAACTTACTGATTTCCGTGTCACTCAATACCTGAATCCAGCAACAAAGCTGCGGCAACCTCCAAGGAAGGATGAAGGCTACCATCCCATCCAAATATCATAGAATAGTTGAACACCACACCCACACGGAACCTTAAAGATACCCGTAAACGAAATCACTTTTTGGTGGAACAGACTCGGGACGCTTCGAGCCCTAAATCACTCTTCTATATCCTTACACCCATCCCTCTGAAAAATAACTCAACAGAGGGGACAGGACCCCCCTGCCCGAATTCCACTCCAGCCAGCTTACCAATTAGTGCCTCTCCCGCCTGAGCCCAGCAGTGGACAACAAATGTCCCAAGTGCAGTGGGACACCCCGCGATGTCCCATATTTCGTTAACTGCCCACAAAACCAGACCAACCTCAAAATAGAAGACTTGTGGAAGAGAATGACCTGTGGAAGTAGCCATATTTCTTTGTTTCACGCAGCAAAAACACAACAACAACAACCCCCATCCAAAAAATTTAGTCTCCTTAAATGTCTATTAAAACATTAAATTGAACTCAATATCACAAAGCATGACGGTTTTATAAACAATAATGATACAAGCTTGGAGTCACAAACGGGACATGGCCCAAGGCCCACAACCAGCCTTAACAGATAACGTATGATTTTTTTGGAATAGGATACAATTCAATCAGTGTTGCTGGCACGTGATTTGTGACACATGACAATCAACTTCACGTGATCTCTCAAGCCTGTTGTCTATAACAAATTTATCGCGGAGCAGCATTAGTGTTTAAGTATTTTCTGGTGTCTGCTAATTCGATTCATTTTATTCAAGATAGCCTGTTAGGTTACTTTCCTTGACATCAGAGTACTTTACATTTACTTAATTGAAATAGGTGGACCACACAAGTATCCCCCCTAAAAAAAACTTGCCCCCTTCTTAGATATGGGTTAATCCGACAATGCACTCATATTACGGCTAAGAAATACAGAATGGCAACACCGCAGTTTTATCTTTGTGATTCAATTTAAAAAACAATATCAAGCCAAGCATTAACGTGAGTAATTCATCCAATTGACACAAATCCCCCACACACCAAAACAATAACCCCTGATGTCTTGTGTTGTTCATGCTACCATAGTAATTTTTTTCAATGAGGTCAATGGCTATGGAATGAGCCTAACTAAGAAATTTGCAAATAGGAATTTTATTGTTTCTATTTTACTTTGGCCAAGGACGGGTAATATCAAAGTAACGAAATTCGACAAGAATCCAAACAGCGACGACATTGCTTAAAACCCTGGATTTCACAATGTCTTGTCATCTCGTTTAACAGGAGTTGAAAATATTGTAATTAATAAACCAGGCAGGTTGTTTTCATTCAAAAACTTACTATTAATTACACAGAAGAAATTGTTAGATTTCAATTACTTTTACATGCAAAGCGCAAGAGCATCAGCTATCAGCATAGTAACGAGCCAGTGTTTACACAAATGTGAGTTACACTAAAACGATTAAATCAGTTGGCAAATTTTCATGCAAAGTGGATTATTAAATTCAATTCAAAGGCCTAACATGTTAGTTGAAACTTCCTTAAAACAGCCAATTTACTGCTAGTCGTTAACTCCACAAATAGTGTATACAAAGCTGAAAAACCTAGAGGATACAGGGGCTTGTGTGTGGAGATTTGTTGACCGAGACCTTCAACGTAGTCTTACCATTTTTGAAGTGTTATTAAAAGTGGGTTTCCTCCTACTCTCTCGATACGCCACTGACTTCAACGTTCATCTTTTGCAGCTCCATTAACCTCTGCCTTCATAAAGATCCAATCATGGCTAGCAACACGTTACATAAATACGCACCCAGTGAGTAAGGTACCAAATAAAGTGAGTTGGTATGTATTTCTTTTTCAAACTTCTTACTACACCCTTGCCTACAACCCCGAACTATACACGTCAAGACTTCAAAAGTGGTCCCTAAATTCTGAGACAAATGGCCTTTATCTAAGGCATTTGTATGTTACAGGTAATAACAAATGCTTATACAGTTTATTAATTTGAGAAATAACCTACATCCTTTAGAAAATAAAACAAATACCAATACACACTTGCGAAGCAATGACACAACTAAAGTGGAAAAATGCATAATGGAAGAAAAATCAGTGAATATGATGAGGAAGACACTCACCTTGACACGACGTTTAGTTGTCCTTGCTCAATGAAAGTGAGTAATGACGAGATGAAATTGGGTAAAGTTGCTTTGTCAAATACTCCAACGATGAGTCATAAAACAAAAGGAAAACCCCAAAGCCGGTTTTTATACTTTTCTTGTTTTGTGTTGAAGAATAGTTTGGTATTAACGATTTTGCCTCAAGAATTTCGCTTTTGTTGTATGTCACAACAAAAATTCGGTATCCCTGGCAACAAAATAGTAACGGGGGGCTTTTTTATGAACAGTCAATTCATCAATAAAAAGACAGTGAAAATAGCTGTGAATGGGTTTTAATGTGATGGTGATAATAAGCGATATAGTAGAATCTCTAACAAGGAGGACGAATGTTTTTGTGAAATGTCTTAAGCAGCAGCGTCGAACACTTGAAGGTCGTTTTCAATCTTGACCCTCTCTATATATTGATCTAAAATATCAGATAACAAGAAAACGTATATCCGAATAAACTGTATTGATACGTGAAATTATAGGCCTTAGTCCAAGATTACGATATATATGTATAGATCAATCGCTCCTTTGGAAAAAAACCCGATTGGTCTGCTATTTGTGTTGGAAATATCAAATAAGGTTATCGCAGTCAGTTGTGGCCAGTAAAATATGTTTCTATCAGAGTCCTTTCTCAGAAGAGGACAATATATCCGCCAATTTCGTACCTACAAGCCAACTTGTTACATACCAGCTGCGCGTTACTACGTTTCTGTTGTGACCCCCTGTTCTTGTCGATAATCGTGACGAAATTAGTTCTTGTTTTTTGTGGGAGTTTTGTAGCATTCATAAGAAAGGCATATTTTAAACAGTCATTTAAAGTAACCAACGTTTATAACGATCCAGTTATTAGAACAAAGGGGCTTGATGGTCAAAAGTCTGGCATATGACTAAGACCTAGTAGGTCGAAAATTCGCGGATGGATCGTTATCTTCTTCAAAAGGGCAGTAAAGTTACAATTTTTTTAAGTTATATACTAGCCCCACGGCACTTCTAATTTTGTGAATCATACACTTGATGGTCGAGAGAACAAGTAAATATGATGCATCACCATGGAGATCGAAACATGGTAGCACCAATAAATGTGTGCATTTTTTCTATATGGAAGTCTTGTGTAAAGAACAATATTTAAGGTAAAAGTACGACCACCCACGCGTCGAACTCGGATCCCACGACTGCAACCCGATGCCTTTCCTACTAAGCCCCGATCGTCTACCTCTGTTATTGGATGTTTGTCTAAACGTATGTAAACATATGGTTGACTGCAGTTAATTATGTAAAGTTTTTGATGGCTTGGATTTTGAAATATACCACTTATACGTCTTTTTAAATACAGCTTTAAACATGCTCGTTTTGGTCCACTTTCAGCTACATATGTCCTAATCAATTGAAGTCACGAAAAATTTACCCAAATGCGTTTAACATGTTTGCACCTTTTCACACCGCGAGAATTTAAATGTGCTCGAACTAATCAACGTGTCAATATAAGACCAGGACTGATAGGCTAAAATAGACTAATAGTTATGTCATGTCTCTTTCTCTTTGATTACCAGGGACGGACTGACCGGGGGGTGGGGGGTGAAACACTTCCAATATTTTTGTGTCATTCGGTAAATCATGTTTTGATTCCTTACAAAGCTTTCTTGGTAGTCAGTAGTGATGAAGCGACGCCAAGTTTTTACCTAATTTATCTTCTTGTCGAGTCAATTCCATTTTCTCTTTCAATGAAATAAATTGCTTGAAATAGAAGTGGCTTTTGGATGTTCTGGTACCGGGATCGATATCTTATTTTCAGCCTCATTTGCGTACTTCGACCCGGGAGGGGGGCTTATTTTTCCAGACATCATTTAAGTGTATTAAAGTCTTACTAGAAAGGGGGCTTAAAAGAGAAGTTGACTAATTCAAAATATATACAAGTTGTTGGATACCGTAATTCTGCTTGCGGTTTGATTCCTTTTAAACTACCAGAAATGTAGACATAGCTCGAGCTTATAGGACATTTGCATTGTATTGTCATTTTTATTGTACAAATTTTTGAAGTTTACTCGAACTGGTAAAGGAATTTAGACAACGGACGTCCGGCCCCAGAACTCTTGATGAAAGTGTGTTGATTTATATTTTAGAGAATGAACTTGAAAAAAACAGACAAACTGAAACGGTTGAAGCTAAATATCAGTGCAGCAAGGATTATGAAAAACATATGATATATCTGAACTATTTTGTAAAATGAAACATTTTAAAATGAACCATCAAACCATCAAACATAAATGAACCATCAAACCATTGTCAAATGAATGAGATAGCCAACAGATTGACGTCAATGACACAATCACATGTCAGGCCACATCATCAGAGTACAAACATGTATTACTCAGATGCTAATCAAAGCACTGCAACAGCATGATAAAAGCCTATTATCTTTGTGGGTGTCCTAGGCATCTGGACCATTACAACAAACTTTTGCGATATCACACAATAACATCAGGATAGTTGTTACAGTCTGGGAAAACAGATATTTATTGCAAGAAGATTTCTGCTAACTTTGACAGTTGTTATCTATCAACATTTCAAGGGTTTCACGACAAACAAAGGAAATCGTTACTGATATAAACGTTTATTCAAAGTTGACGTATCTTTTCATGTTTTCTCAGTTATTGGCCAGTTATTGCTAATATGCCTCCAAAAAAGCAAACTAACCTTTACAATGTCAAATGTTTAGAATGTGAATCAGTCTTCGAGGTTGATTACAGAGGTAAACACAATTCAATTTATCACGAGGATTTGAAACGTATGCGTTAAGTGATAAGATATGAGGTGGACGGTGCTGCAAAAAACCCTTTTGAGGCAGCCAAATGAGCGAAAAGTTTCGGTGTTGGGATGTAAGAAAATGAAGAGAACATATCTATCACTTCTAAGTCTTCACTAGTCCGTGCGGATGGAGAACAAGGATCAAGTAAACCCTATGTGATGGATTGTAGAAATAAAAGGAAATAATTAGAGGATTCGATACAGAGAATCATGATTCTGAAATAAACTGCGGTGAGGGGAAGAAGAGGTTGAGAATGCATGACGATAGACAAATAAATGCAAGAAACGGGGAAGAGCAAGCCTCAAGCTCTGCATGTAGTGAAGCAGCAAGTAACAAATTAGAGTCAATCATTCTTTGCAAAGTAGACAACAAGGTGAGCTATACAATACTTTACAACATTTCATATTGATTTACAAAACTATGTATCTCATTCATTTGACAACGGTTTGATGGTTCGTTTACAGAGGTAAACACAATTCAATTTATCACGAGTATTTGAAACGTATGCGTTAAGTGATAAGATATGAGGTGGACGGTCATTCAGTGCAATAAAGAGCTAAAGCGGCCAATAATTGATTTGTGATTCCAGTGCTATGATACCACTGCATCCATGTCTGGTGTCTACAGGGGTGCTCAAGCAAAGCTTTCTGAGCGTCTGCAAAGGAATGTTCCATATATTCCATGTCTTGGACATAAATTCAATCTTTGTGCAGAGTTTGCTTGTAATGAGTCCCGTCTAGCACATGATTTCTTTTCTACTCTCCAACAGTTGTACAACTTTATGACTAAAAGTGCCTCTCACTTTGAAAGATACAAAGATGATGTCATGGTGCTTGCAGGGTGCATTGCTTTTAAAAAGCCTATCACAAACAAGATGGACAGGAAGAGCTGAATCAATAAGAGCCATATGGTCGTGCCATGAACGGTTAATTCATCTGATTGAAGAAATGCGATCATGGAATCAATATGATCGTGATGCACACCTTACTGTGAATTACCTTTTGGAAAAATTGGAGTCGTTCAAATTCACGTTAGGTTGAATTTTCTACAAGAATGTTATGCTTGCATTGAAACAAGAGGTGATGGAAGTCCAAGACATCGAGTTTGATCTAGTGAATGGCATGACTTGATAAGGCAAACTGCTAAGATACTCGAGAGCATTCAAAGAGATGAAGGTACAATTGATGGAGTTATAGAAATAGCCCTTGCTCGTTGTCATAAATATGGATTCAATCCACGAGCAGAGTATTCAAAGCAATATAGGCCACAAAGGGTTCCATCAAGGTTTGATGAGAATGTAGGCAATACCATTTTTCATACTATAAAAGATCATTACCGCATTGAAATGTTCAAGGTCATTGACAGGCTCGTAAGAGAGTACAGAGATAATGAGGAAGCATTAGACGATATTTGGCATACTTTTATGTAAACGACTTGCTTAAATCTTTTGAGGGTGAGGCAGAAGCTATTAAGATAATTAAAGAGCTGTGTGTTTTACGAAGGAGGGGTGGTTTTACATTGAAAAAATTCATCTCCTCTAGCAGAAAGGTACTTGATGTAGAGGAAAGAACAAAAGATTTAGACCTAAGAAAGGACACTCTTCCATCTGAACAAGCCTTAGGGATATACTGGGATGTAGAATATGACACATTCAACTTTCAAGGATTACACGAAGTCACGTTGAAGAATACTCTCCTCTGCCGCCTCTATCTGTGACCCTCTAGGGTTTGCCAGCCCATTTCTTCTCCCAGGCAGATTGATCAACCAAGATTTGTGTAAGCAAAATTAATGTTAGGATGAAGCCTTGCCACAAGCTGTCATACAAAAACGGGAGAGGTGAAGGAAAGGGTTAAGTGAGCTTAAGGCTATGAGTTTAAACGATACATTAGACCTCTGGATTTTGAAGAACTATATTGAATTGTAGAATGTAGAATTGCATCATTTTTTCAATGCCAGTGCAAAGTTTGGCTATGGTACAGTTTCTTACCTTAGGTTTGTTAATGAGAGTGGTAATGCCCAGTGTAGCTACATTTTTGGAAAGTTGAAAGTAAAACCATTGCGGCAAGGAATAACTGTTTCAAAGTTGGAGCTGACTGCTGCAACAGTACTGGTCTCAGTGGAACAAACAATAACAAAAGGGGATTGCCGAGCACTTAAAAATCTCGAATGTGTATTGTCTTGAAATACTGGAGGGACTGTAGTGACGCAGAGAAATAACGAGAAATAACGTCCCGGTAGCTCAGTTGTCAGAGCATCTGCCCTGTAAGCAGAGGATCGCGGGTTCGGCTCCCGCCATGGACGTACGATTTGTTTCTCAGAAAAACAACAATCTAGCTCTAATTTCTATAATACTCAAAAGGTCATAAGTCACGGGTCACAAATAAGTCACAGGACCACACGAACATATTCACAACATTTGTAGGTAAAAGGTTAGCTAAGATAAAAGAGGAATCAGAAGTGAGTTATGAGAAAGAACTGGGTTACAATTAAGATCTAGGTTAGGGTATAATTAGGTTATTTTGCCAACTAGGTTATTGAGATTGTGCAGGATAGAGTCAGCACGTTACTTCATGTATGTAATCGGGTTTTGTTTGTTTTGAGAAAATCATTTCTTCATCCGCATATTGTCTTTTGAGTGTTGTTGAGTTCGTTTTAGATAGTTTAGACTCCATTTAATGATGGGTGTTTTGGTCTTTTACATTATGTCACCAGAAACACCCCTTTTATTCATTCAAAAGAATTAATATCTCACGAGCTACATTCTCATTAGACAACACTATATTTACTGTATCTCCATGAGCATTGAGTCTCAGCATATCTATTCCCACTCACCATGAACATTATTAAGCCACTCAACCAGTCTTGGGGTCATCTATGCTTGAGTCTTAAGTTTAAGTTGCTGAAGTTCTGAATATGATCTCTCACAAGAAACACTGCCAACAGGTATGCTCAGGAAGATAATGAGAATTTTATTGATTGCTGGCTAGAATATTGCTTAGCATTGAACTAAGGCATAGTTTGCAGTTTTTGGCTTGACTTTTCACGCATTGTAGAAAACTGTTCCTTCCATCTGCTAATTTCTGTTTCATGGCCATCTTTTTTTGCGAAAAATGGTGAATTTCCTATAATACTCGGTTAAGTTAAATTCCTTCCCACGCCATTTGGATATATAGGGCAACGCCCACCTCCTAACCTTTGGGCCACAGAACTGTGTAAGTAAATGCTACAGTAGAGGGCTGGTCCACTGGTAGCACCGTGTGTTTAACTTGCATCATCTATCCCTTTAGTGCTGAGTGCTAAGTTGGGAAGCATTGTCTACCATTTTTTAAGTCTTTGGTATGACTCAGTCGTGGATTCGAACCCACAACCTTCTGCACGCAAAGCAAGCATTCTACCACGAAGCCACTGCTGTGGTATAGTTCTCGGCTAAAGACTTGACTCTCTCAATTATCATGCCATTTAGACAGATAGGTACTAGGTTTTGCAAAGCGATCTCCTGATTGCAAATCTGACATTTTTGCTACTCAATAAAACAGCTCTATAGGTAAAGTCAAAAGACTCATTCAATTCCGATCATCTGCCCATGTTATTAGGTTCTGTAAGTGGACATTACCGAAAAGACGGATAATTTTCCTTTGCAACCTCGATGTATAAAAATTTCTTGCGGATTAATTTACTGCAATTTTTCTAGTCGTGTTAGATCATTGCATTCAATTTTAATATATTATCATTGCCATTTACTGTTGGCATATTCTAAGTCTACTTGATTCCTACGGCAGCATTCCTAGATTACTACGTTCCTCTTCCTCAAGCATTCTGATTCATGCCATTTTGAGTGTGTGACACACCTATCAGAAAGATCAAATTTTCTAACAAGCGTCTTGATCAATGAAGAAAACAGGCAACCAGCAGCTGTTAAACATCAGCAATTGAAGAACTTAGCTATTTTGTTACACCCAGTTTGCTTGGCTTTAGTATTCATTGCTTTGATGAACAACAATCCGTGTTCCGTTTCTTATGTACACACGTTCGTGAAAGCAAGAGAAAACATATACAACTAGAAGGCACTCAGAGAGCGCTGACGATCGCCAAGCCAGTATGATTATTTATAAAACATGGGAGTACACCACGGTGATTTCCTTGGTACGTTCTCATGCTATCATTTGCCAAATATGGTAACTGGATTATCCCCACAAAACACTTTCTCACTGGGACTATGAAGGGCTCGTTACCGAAAACGTGATCCAGAATGCAGGATTTGATCCGGATCACCGCCCAAATTTAATCCGGTCTTAATTAGCCCATCTCTGACCTATCCTCAAAATTTCGTCAAATCCATTGATAAATTGTTGAGTTATGTTGTTAAGAAACAAACAGACAAACAGGCCGACCGGATTATCCTTAAAATTTAATCCATTCTAAATTAACCCATTTCTGATCTATCCTGAAAATTTCGTCAAAATTCATCTATTTGAGTTATATTGTTAACAAACAAACAGATGAACCAAGATAAACATAACGTTCTTGTTAGAGCCAATTAGAAGCACTAGGACAAACCTCCACAAACCTCCACAGAGCTAATGGGATCAGGTGGGGTTTTCGGGTTAATGAATATTCAAGTGAGCTGAACTAACAGGCTTCATGGTAACTAGGGTATCTCCACGGGGATTTCAATGCTAGCTGTGGTTTTATTAAGATGCCATTACCAAAAGTTTTAAGGTGATCTAGAATTAAGGGTGTGACCCGGATCATCACCAAAATAGAACAAGCTTAAGCTAGTCAGTATACTAACATACTGTAAAATTTTCAGAACAATACGTTCATCACATTTTGAGTTATTTTGCTAACTGACAAACAGAGCTAGAAAAAACTTACTTGGCAGAGGGAATTACAGTTGACATTTTTTCCGAAGTTTTGGTGTCGCTATATGCGACTTGGTTAGAAAATGTTAAGCATTTCATGATTGGCTGAATGTAGACGATATGTAGAGAGTGCATATTGAGGTAATGGAAGTCGAAGTAGCCCTATGGAAGGGTTTGATGGTTGCATGGTGTCCCAGGGATATTGTAGTCTGACAGGGGGTCTAGTGAGGGCCCAATAGAGTCAAAGCAAAGTTTTGGAATCACCCTCAAACGGTCATGTATGTTTTGCAATAACCGCCAAATGGTAGCATAATGGCCAAAATTTTGACAGTTGGTAGCATCCAGCAATAACAACATAAAAATTTGAGGATAGCACCCTTAACATACTAACTTGTTAACTGTTAATTGAACGTGCTTTCTTTGTGCTCGCTATGTGCTTCTTTGACAAATTTCTCCCTTATGCGATGGTTATAGTTGATTTGAAAAAGACAAAATCTTGACTTTCGTAATAATTTGCAATATCAACTCAACAGTTGATTAAGAGTACCTCCGAAGGGTATTTACTACTTTAGGGCCATTTGGTAGCATTTGCTGTGACCCTCAAACTGATCTGACTCCACTGGCATGATGGGAGTACCCCTATCGTGGTGTGGAGATATAGGGTTACCTAATGACCAAAGAAACTCTTAACAAGACTTAAAATGAATAAACTTACCAAGTGTGAACATAGAATATTCAAGGCAGAATGTTTAATGGTAAAATCTCCCACTGCCCTTCTTTGTGAGTAAATTAGATAACTTTGCATGAAATATTAAATATACTGTAATAATAGATAAAATAAGTGACTAATCTTACGTTGATGTGTAAGAAATATTTGTGGCTGACAATAATGCAGACCGTCCGGGCTTTTGAATCATTCCAAATGGTCTATCTATACGACAGTGTCAGTGCTACCCTGTAAGATCATTGATTGTGCATGCGCAGATGGTATTTGGATAGGAGGGAACGAAGAAAGAAAACAACGCCTGTGTAAATGCAGCCATCGTACTTTTATTTAAACAGTTGGTTGTAATATTCAGTAGGTTAAATAACTCATCATTCTGACTTTGATAGAAAAATCATCAATGAAGTTAAGATTTAAAAACTTTCAAAACTTGCTTTTTTCGGCCAGTTACACCAAAAAACATCGATTATTGAACATTTAAAGATAGGTCTAATCCTGGTTGAGCTTACTGGAAGATTTTACAAAATTTGGGATCGAAACTTTTATTCTATGATGTCATCCTTAAATCCGGAGAATATCTCACGTCATAAGTTACAATGAAAACGTGCAGGTGATAAGGACTGTTCTCTGCTTCTTTCAACTACTTTTGTCAAAATTTGTATTGTTGTCCTTATGTAGATTACGTATTTCTAAACCGACGAAAATAGAACTTAACAAGACAGCTGTTATTTTATGTTACTATACTCCTTTGAATAGTGATACTTTCTGTGTTACATGCCTTGAATCAATTGACGTACAGCACACGAGCAGGAACGTAAAGCATCCACTGCGACTTGTTCCCGAACCATTCAGCACCACTCTTTCTGATATGTAGACAGATCCAAGATGATGTCCACGAAGTTGTAGGTCCACGTAACTGAGCTATAGGCCTCCATAAGATGTTCCTTAGCAACCAATGTATCCCACGTGCATCTAGCAGCGTGTGTAATGCAGTTCCACCCCGAAGGCTTCGTATTTTGGAAATAAGAAATGGCACAGATCCGTCGGATCCATTCGCGCCACAAGACTGAGCCAGTGATCCTAGTAGTATAGTGTGAGTAAAATGACCCCCGTTTGAGGGAATTGGGAGGAAAAATTGGGAGGGAATTGGGAGGTAAAACTGGGAGGGAATTGAGAAGAAAATTTTTTGCTTTGGCGGTGAACGAGTTGGTTCGAATGTTCGAAAAGTAATTGGGACAGGTCATGGAAAATAGAATCGGGACCGGCGTTCGAAAGGAGAGGGGTAGATGAATAAAAATGGCGAAAATGAGAGACGATTAGAGGAAGAAGAAAAAAGAGAAAATCAGAGAAGAATGGGAGGGTTACTTAAAGGCAGGAAAGACGACCGCATGGTCACATCGTCTCTTACTGTATGGACGAGATGGTCGTCTTCCACATGTTTTCCTATGGCGCTACGAAGGTATTTAATACCTTAGAAAAAGCTAAGCAAGTTTTATAAGGTAATAATGACAAAGTATTTTTTGTGAAATACGATGAAACATATTACCAGGAGGATTATTTACCGTAAGTTTTAATCGTTTTCATCATTTTATCGTTAGTATAGTCTTTACCGTTAGTATCGTTTTCATCGTAAGTTGGTATCGTTTTGTTTTCATAAGTAACATCTATTTGTTGATTCTTTTGTAGTGAGCTAACCAGAGATAATTGGCGAGCGTATCGCCAAGTGCAAACATCCATTGGGGCAGTAAGTAGCATTTCATTTATTAATTTATTTCCTTATTTATTTATTTATTCATTTATTTCCTTATTTATTTATTTATTTATTTATTTATTTATTGCTTTTCGTCCTCTGGAGTCCTCACCCATTTTCACGAGGGTGAAGGAACGCTAGTATTTTTCCGGTTGCTGTTACTTTGATTCTTTTGATGTTACTTTTGTGTTGTTACCTAGACTCTTCTGTTACTTTTAACCTTTGAAATTAATCGTTTATTTTTCCTTCTCGTTCTTAAGGTGGTAAAGACCAAGTTTTTAAATTCTAAATGAAAGTAGGTTTTTCTTGCAAATAGTTTAAAGTTTTGTTAATAGTTTAAATGTTGTAAATAGTTTTAAAGTTTTGTTTTCGAACATTCGAACCAACCCGTTCACCGCAAAAACAGAAAAATTTCACTCTCAATTCTGTCAATTGCATCCACCATTGGTTGGTTGGGGCAGCATTCTCGATTAGTTTTATTGGATAGTCATTGCATTACGCTAACTTCGAGAACACAGCGGTTCGATATCTTTTGAAATGTTTGAGGTTTACGAACGTCGGCTCTTGTTAACAGCCCCCGTTTGAGCTGCCTAACACAGAACTAATGAGATGGTAGCATTGCAGATCTTCATTTTGAGAGCCAAAGAAAGGTATTTCTGCTAAAAATATGCTTTCCGGGTTTTCAAATATGCGGGCCGCTTTGGTGTCGTCAGATGCGGAACTCGTTTCCTACATATGAAGGGCCTCAAGGTATGAGCATGAATTCGTAATGCCACTAGGCTCTTGATCGACCGTAAGTTTTGGCAGCTCTGGCAGGTGTAAGGCGATGACTTAAATTTCTGAAAGTTTTATACGTGATCCCAATTTCACCACATTTTATTAGAGCGGTTGAAAAGATTTGGTGCCAAATCGACATGTTATCTTCATAATCGAGTTATGGGACCCGAACGCCATTAACCAAAGTTAATGTCTGCAAAAGTTACTCCGAGTGTTCATACTAAGAATTACTTGTGAATATGTGAGCAGATTTGTATGGTCTGTAGTAGGTGTATTTCTTTAGAATTAGTAGTGTAATTTGTAAATGTAGATATGTTTAATTAACCTGCGAATACAAAACATTTAGTTACGAGCTAAAGCAACGATGAAGGGGTCGCCTCTCTTCTTTCTACGCGTATACTTACGTCTATCAACAAATATTCTATGAGTTCAAAAAGCAACTTTCTATGCACACTTTTGCTTTCGTCATCGAACGACGTAGGACTACGATTAGAACCATTTTCGTGATGTGTCGAAGTATGTACACGACTACTATCCAAGAAGAGTTTCGTAATGTATAGTCACGAATTAAGCTGACTCCCGTTAGCATGCTTCACACATTCTTTTCAATGATAACCTCTTCTTCCTCAAATAGATCGTGTTAGATACAAAGAAAATATTTAATTACAACTGGTAAGGTGTGAAAGATAAGAAAATGGAGGTTCTACTGACGCAAATCTTCGGATGTCTTAAGGCCCATTTCCACTTCGTTCGGATTTCGCAAATCGCATGCGATCTCTTGTTTGAAATTCGCATGCGAACGTTCGCAAATCGCATGCAGACGTTCGCAATGCGATTTTGACCTATTCGCAAGTTTTGATTTTCTTGCGAACCATCGCATGCGAACGAAAGTCCCGG
>JANTCA010012191.1:0-26764 GCA_024741275.1 Chironex yamaguchii | reverse complement strand
GTATATATATATGTATGTATGTATATATGTATGTATGTATATATGTATATACATACTTCTCAATCAATGCCCTGAGCATAATTTCATACCTGCTTGTTGCATTCATATTAGTGGACGCCACTGTTCTACTTTTAGTGCCTTGTTCTATTTTTGCGTCAATATCTGGATAACTGTTCACAGGAATTTTCATTAGGTTTTCAACTGAAATAAAAAAAAGAAAGTTACGAAATGGATGTACGAAAATTCGGATTGAAAAACAAAAAGAGTAATTTTACCATTCATTTTGAGAGGAGAACAATACATTCAGGGATTTTCAAAGTTTTGTTAGAATAAGCCCTCTGTAAGCTCCCATCCTCTCATTCTAAAATGTTGTCACTCCAACATTTTGTTTAGAAGAGAAAAGTTGTACGACAAGGCAAGAATCAAGATACGTATTGGAAAAAGAATGAGTGCATGCTTACCTCCACCAAGGGGGATGTTATGATCTTGGTGGCGTCGATTGTCTGTTTGACAGTTAGTAACATAGCTCAATACGTTATTAACTAAGTAGGTTGCTGGCCCACTTCGTGGGTTTTCTTAAGGACTAACTGGCTTACGCGTGCTTATAGTCACCTCCGCCAGGAAGGTATGTTTTTGTAAGAGTTTGGCTCTCTGACTGTCTATTTGTCTGCCTGTCCTTCCGTCTGTCTGTCTCTTCGTTAGCAAGATAACTAAAAACGTATGGAGGGATTTAGGCAAAATTTTCAGGGGATAAGTAACAAATGATTAATTGGGATGATCCGAATGAAATACTGGATTCTCGATTACTTTTTCGGAAAAGAAACTTTCATAATGTTAGTGAGAGATAACTCAGTTGTCATACTTGGTAATGATATCTTCATGAGAGTGACTAGCAAGGAAATCATCGCGGAGGAAACCTTGTTGTTTGAAAAAGTATAATACTGGCTAAGCGGTGGTTTGCGCTCTCAGAGTGCTTAATGATCCTTTTATCTTGTTGTGTGCCTAAAGCACATGATTTTGAGATTTGCTCTGCATCTGAGCTTGAACTATTTACCTCAAGACTTTCCTATTTAGAAATTAAAATTTCCGACATCCATTCCTTTCAAGTTGATTGTGTCTTTACTGTAAACTAGAATACCAATTTCCTGTTTCAAGAATAAGTGAAACAAAGTTTAACAGTTATTTTTCACGAATTCAATTTGATCATCAGTACTCTTCTAAATTTTGAAAGCCAAAGATCACAGAAAAATGCTATTTAACTTCAATATCAAAAATGTGAATTCAATAAAGCAAAATAAATAGCGTCGTACACCATGGGAACATTAAAAACTTACCATAGAATCCTAATTTAGGATGCTGACGAACTTTCATGCCACCTTTTATTTTTAAGGATGCAGGATTCAGTAGATCTCGTACCTATCAATTTTACAATAAAAATTACGATGTTATGTCGCATTGTCAATTCCAAAACAGGACGAGTTGCAACTTATTGACAAAGATAGAAAAATGCGTGTAAAATAACACTAGTGTTCTCTGCATGTCTGCCTACAATGAACTTAATACAATCAAATTCAGTGGAGTCTCGATTGAACGAACCCTGTGGGAGAATATATTTTGAGTCGTAATAATAAGGACTCGTTTTATCGAGACTACTTTTGAATGAACCCTGTGGGGGAATATATTTTGATTCGGAATAACAAGGACTCGCTATATTGAGACTACTTTTAAACGAACCATGTGGGGGAATATATTTTGATTCGGAATAACAAGGACTCATTATATTTGAGACTACTTTTGCATTAATTTAACAGTCAAGGGAGCAAATTCTAGTTAGTTAACGCGAAGTACAAAACTAAAGTTTCCTTACATGTAATATTTACCATGACGTTGTCCGCAAACGTAGGGTTACTTTGGTGACAACAAAAGGTGAAAGAATCCCACCAATAATATCAAAGAGTGCCAGAGCAATAAGGGAGTACGCATAGCCGTAGGAAAAGACTTTGATATCTTTGCTTAAACTTCGAGGAACTACGCTCAGAAACCAATCAAATGTCGGAGCGAGTAGCTTTGGTAATAGACAAAATCCATACACTAAAATAAGCAATAATTATCGATGGAAATATTTGAGTTATGGTAGTTTGAAGTTAGTAAATGGCTGTGAAGGTCTAGAAACAAATATGCCGGCAAAAGAGAACAGAACCAGTTTCAAAAAGTGCAGCATAACTGAATATGTTACCTCCTCCAAGGAAGCCATGTTTTCACAAGGGGTTTTTTTTGTTGGTTGGCTAGTTTGCAAAATAAGTTAAAGGGGTGCTGATGTATCGTTTTGAACTCTTTGCCTGACCAGGACTAGGTGATCTTTTCTGGTTGATGATCAGTAAAAACGCAGGATTTTAGATCACTTTGAAATTTTCAGTAAAACTACAGCTATTGAGGGAGTCTTCATAGGGATAACCCAGTTACCATGAACCCTATTAAAAAATCCAATATTTGGTAATGATATCTCCATGAAATCCAGTAAGGTATAAGAAAATCTAGAGGATCAACTCGAGGCTTCTCGCATGTTGACAACCTGAAGCCTTCGAAACGAGGTCCAATACGAGGTTTGTACGGCACAAAGGCCGTAGCTGCACAGTAAACAAACCCAATTTAATGGAAAGAGCTGTGAACACGAATTGGGTTTTGCCGGTCTATAACATGTCAAGAGCCATTCTGCTAGCAGGGAAAAAGCAAAAATAAGCGTCGCAATGAAGTAACAACAACAATGTAAGCAAACAAGTGCCATCTTTCAATATGTACCGAGGTTTCATCAATTTCACCTGATCTCACGTCGATTTTCATCAAATTCTAACAGTTTTGACCCTCGACATTATGCCGATAAAGTCTACATTCTTCTTTTTCCCATTTTGTCGATTCCGACAACCAAAAAACAAAGCAAGATATCGCTCTTTTGAAATTCAACACAAGCAAATACCAACAGTATACAACATATAAAGGGAATTTTTTTGCCGTACAAACCAAGTTCCTTGAAACGCAAAGTGGCTTCAACCTCGCTCTGATGTTATCTCTCCAGCTTTTCTTATAACTCATTGACGAAACCACAACTAACAATGAAATCATCGTGGGGAAAACCATGTTACCATGTTACTCAAGGTCATTTGAATTTTGAGTGACTGGGAATCCTAACTGTTACCATTGACTTGGCTCATGTCTGCGCTCTCCAAGAGCTACTAGTTAGCCACGCAATTAAAGGTAGACAAGTTGCCAGCTGTAGGGCAAGTATTAAAATAGAATTATTTTAATATTTCTTGGTACACCAAGAATGAGTTGCGATAGAAGAAAAGGAACTGGCTTTATTAGATGATGAATAAACCAGGAGTAAAGTTATCGACATGACAACAGGAGCATCGAACCCAGGCTTCTTGACTGAAATCTGACACCATGTCTGCTAGGGACGGTGAAAAGACTAGCCATACAGTCATGATTACTTACACTTGTTTATGGATGTCTGTCCATTGGACGAATAGACGAAACCATTTAAAGACAAGCATATTGAATACAAAATCAAAAGAATAGCTGACTAGTGCTTTTAATATGTAATTAAAGATTTTTAAACACTGAAACATTATACCTGTTCATTGTAAATTTCAAGCATACTCAAGGATACCTAGTGAAAAAAAGAGGGGTAACAGCTTCAAAAAATATTGACAATCAAAATGACAAAAGCAATGGCAGTCACTAAATGAAAAGGAATTACCATTGAAGTCAAGTTTTAAAATAAACAGACATAAATTTCCACTTTAGATAGAGGTCGATAGGGTGGTCTTATGATTACAAAAGCAAACATTTGTCACAGATGACATGAGCTAAGAGCCTGGACCTCGAGACAAATAATAAATTACAGAAGCGGATCATCGGGACTACATGACTAGCGAAATTTCAACAATTTTCGTTGAGATGCTTAGCTCATGAAAGAAGGCGTCATGCTGCTATTCGTAAGACCTTAGTTCGAATCTGAGTTGAACAAGTATTTTGCTTCTGCGGGGGCAAAAGGCTATTCTGACTGACGCCCAGAGTAACACTAACTTAAAAGATAGAATAGATATTTCCATTAAATCGTAGAATAAAAATTGTTACAAAGACAAATTTTAAGGCTACATATGATACAGCGAAATAAGGGTCAAGCCGGAGACGTCCAAATAAGGCAATCGGTATCTTAACAGAATATAACTTAATGGAGAGAAATATCAACCACGTTAAATGAGGAAATTTCAAGATTTTTAATTTCTCCGTTTATAGGACCTCATGCCCACAGATCAAAAATGGTATTCGCGTGATTTCTGTGATTTCATATCGAAGAACCGTGTTGTATCAGCAGCAACTGGGCATGAGATATTCAATTGTTATAACTGAAGAGTGGAAATAAAACCATACTGATGCCTGTGTGCATCATTTTAAATACAGAGAGTCACCTAAATACCATTTGCCATTGCTAGTTGAAACCAAGTGATTCCAGCATCCCTTTACTGGTATTTTTCACAGTATCTACATAAAGCACCACCGGATAGTCATCACCTTCTCCTCGTATTCAAAAAGGCAAAGAGTTTGCCGTTGGTTGGAATCACGGTTATAGTGCTTCTGTTTAATTCATCGTATTTTTCTCCAGCTGGAGGTTCGTTACCCCTCCTGACATTATCACAAATAGAACAGCCCCAGAGGCAACATCAGCAGCCACCAGATTACAACTGTTTGGGTCAATGTCTGTTTGCTGGATGTCCCACTGTAAGATCTGAAGCGCAGAGTTTACTGTAGTGACTCCATGGACAGCGTGTGCGACAGTTTAACAAACAGGAGGTCACTTGTGACACACATAGTTCAGTCACTGCAGACGACGCGGACTCGTCAGGACATATGATGCCTAGCGTAAGTCCAATCCACAATAAAATAGTAAAACATTATCTGAGATAGGAACCCAAGAAGAATATGAAAGGCCCACTACTCAGCTCTAGGATACTCTACAAAAGTTAACAAGTTCCAGAACTGCTCCGTAACATTTTTCTCTAGTGTCAGAACTCGCTTATAAATGTCAACACATACTATCAAAGTCGTTTGCACAGTAAGACTTTAGAATCCGTATGAATAAGAGGCTGCATTATTTAGTAGCACTGATACTCTAGAAGACAATAAATCGAAATTAAATCCACGTGAAAACCGATCTGGGAACTGAACATTACAATTTGCTGACACTTGATAAAAAGTCGACACCTACGATGTTGGTAGAACAAACTACAAAGATGCAAAATGACAAATTACCCTACCTACATGGCAAGCACAAAAACGCGCCAATTCAAGGTGTACTGGAAAGGTTGGACTAACGTATTGAGGGTGATCAGGACTGGTTGAAGTTGTTATACCAATCCTTTAAGTAGAGTAACAAAACAATCAGCATTGTCGAAGACTTCGTTTCTGACTGATTGCAGTGGGGAAATAACATGCACCGGGAATTCTTACCGGGCGCTGATCCTGATGAACAACGTTAATTATAAGTAAGTGCAAATGCACAGTACTGATGAGATGACTTAGATGCAAACCTCCAATCAATTACTTACTTCTTGGGTACTTTGCCGATTAAACTAATATGTCTAGCTTCCTTAGTCTATTTGATTATTAAATAGAGCGTAAATGTATTTGCTATTTTTGCTTACCTGGTACTCAGTTGGTGATCCCTCACTCTTTTTCTTTTCAATACCTTCAAATAACTTCTCACATGTAATTGGCACAATACCTAACACATAAATCAATGAACTTGCGTCAAACAACTTTAACAAACAAGTTATACCTGTACCGCCTCTTTGAAGAAGGAAACGATCCATTCACGAAAATTCGACCTGCTGGATCTTAGTTATGAGACAGTGGAATTTTTGTGGAATGACTCACAAAAAATTTCACGTTAAAAAGTAAAAATAATAACACGGATTTCTACTGCAGACAATGGCAATGCATAAAATTGTTTGACAAAAAATCATCTTTTGATTTGCAAAAATCCATACCACTTCTGCGGCGAAAGCATTAAAGATGACTTGTCAACGACAGTTTGCGATAAATGAGGCTCATGAAGGGGCAACATACAGGCAAAAGGGAATCACAAAAAATAATAAAAGAAGTAGTGACAAAATGGGTCAATCAGCAGACTCAAGAACCAGGGTATACTCGAATCCAGGGATAGATATAGTTTTTCCATGTAAAAGTAACATTGGTCACATTGCAAGGTAAAACTGGTCACATAGAGGGTTAGTATCATCGACAAGCAAAAAGTAACATGACATGACAGTAGCATTAGTCGCATGTCAATGAACTGAAAAACAACCATAGTCAAAGTGGTACAATTGCTCAAGGCACAGTTCCGTGGTTACTTTCTCAAAAAAGTCTATTTGCAATGGGACGAATGAAGGGTACATTTGAAAAGTGAGCTGAAACGCCCGAAGAAAAGGGAAACGTCAAAACAAGTGCATCTTGTACGGGAGCTGCAGATTCCCTCTAGAAGGAAGCTGAAGACAATTTGTTGTCATAGGATTGTTAAATGATCAAATAAAGCCAAGAAATATTTGAAGTTCCTGTTACATTTCATTACTTAAAAATGTGCATTTTGGGATGTTGCTGTTGCATAACAAAAACTGTGCATTTTAGGATGCTGTTGTTGCATATCAAAAACTGTGCATTTTAGGATGTTGTTGTTGCATATTCTGGATAAACGTGTTACAATATGACACTTTACAGAGCTAAACAAGGTAAAATAATAAATAACCAAAAGCAAGTAAACGGTACAGAGCAACCTAACATTGAAGACGGGCTATCAAGAAAAGTATTACATCAAAATATCTATACCTTTATTTGCTCCATAACCGACCATAGAATATGATTTTCCTGATCCAGTTTGGCCATAAGCAAACAAGGAGCAATTATATCCTAACCAAGCATTGCCCAAAACACCCTCTCCAAGATCAGCAAATACTTTTTTCTATTGTGTGATAAATGGAAATGAAAATGTTTGTATGATATCAGCTTCCTGTTTCAACAAACTGATATTTTATGACGTTTAGTTTAGCCTGTGAATTCTGCAATCTACCCGAAAACTGCAAGTGGGACCTCCCAAAAAAACAGGCTAGATTCACAATCTCCCTTTACGCGAAATTATCACACAATTGTAAGTTTGTCTGCTGCATGTGACAGAGTGCACCAAACTAGTCCTTTTCCATTAGTGAAACTCCTCAAAAACTATTAACCTAAGCAGAAACTTGGCAAAAATGTATGCTACTTTCTCTGTTGGCTGACAACCTTGTAGACTAAGTCATGTGTTCTATACATTTATAAGATCATTCTATTTGATGACAGTGCCATTGATATGCAGGCTGATGTTAATTTACTAAATCTGGTAGGATTGAAAAAGAAGTTGAAAGGTAATGCATCAACTACCTTCTTGCAATCATAGAGCAATATAGATTTCAGTGCATCACCAGTTTAAGTGATAAAATTGTTTTGCTATCTTGTATCAATGGCAATTGCAAGCACCTGCCCCAACAAATGCTAAATCTAATAAATGTTTAATGAAAGACCAAGAAATCTTAAGGTTAAACAGGGCATACCTATGCCAAGAAAAGTGAAAGTTTAAAATTCAATTAGCCAAGTCTTGCATGTGGCTTGCAATTATGGATGTCAAAGGCAGCGAAACTACAGGTTTTTGAGTCTATCAACTTATGTTGCCTTCTTGCTCTGCCTATTAAGGACCACCTAGATAACAATCCATTTAGAGCTAGTCTACTATCTTGTCAACCCTTGACCTAATCATTGCATTGATTCAGGTATCCCTGCTAAATGGTTGTCGCCTGTTACCACACAACCTAGAAAGTAATCCAGAATACCCCTTCCCTGAAAACCAATGGAGTTCCAGGGATCAACCAAGAGCTTTTCATGTGGCACATAAGCATCAACTAAGCAAAGTAAAGTGTAAATAGGTTAATAGTAACAAGTGATCAAAACTGTGCTTTTACTGGCTGCATCCATACATGGCAGATAGTGGAATGGGTTAGTTTTATTAACTATGTCAAAAAATACAGAGTAATCATTTTATAACTCCAAATGAAACTTCTGAATATTGCTAGGAAAGTCAAAGATGAACATTAAAATATTGTTAAAGAGAAATATTATAGCAAGATAAATGTACTACTGGCCTTCATAAACTGACAAGCAAAAGAGCATGTTAAAACAGATTTCATTTATTCCAATAATCTCTTTTACTGAAGCTCTATAGTCCTAGAAAATAGCCAAGTCTTCTTGTCCTTTATAACAGTTGTTGGAATAATTTGTTCTAATGGGATGCAATCACTTAGCATGCATCCATAGTCAATCACATCTGTCATACATAGTTAATTATTGTAAAAAAGGTGTACAGTTGGCTACAGATTACTAGGCCAAGTTCTTGAATATTCTATCCACTTCCACTTTTTAGTGTAAAGTCTTCGCAGTTTGGGTTTAGGCCACAGAAAAATACCACAGCAGAATTCTGTCCTGGAATGATTGAATAAACATTTTACTGAGTAGAAATCTGTAGTATATGTTAGCCAAGATTAGAGAAAACTTTAAAGTGAGCAATAAGACAGCTTTAAGTAAATAAGTGAAACTGTTATAGTTTTCCAGTCAATAAATGGCAAATTCAGATGAATTTTGGTAAAGGCAGTTTTACACATTGTACCAAAGTCATCAGTTATCCGAGGATTTGTCATGCCATGTCAACATCTGTAGTCCTTCCTAGGACATAGGCTGCTGACAAGAGCTCACCAGGCATCCTGGTCCTGGGCAAGTCTCTCCAGCTGTCCCAACATTCAGTCCATCTTCTTGGTGTCTGCCTCCAGGTCCCAGTGCCAGGTGTTTCTTGCCTGTCCTCTCTTCCTCTTCCCCTGAGGGTTCCAGGTGAAGGCTTGCCTAGTGGTGCTGGCTGCAGGTTTTTGGAGCGTGTGACCAGTCCATCTCCACCATTGCTTCAGGATTCTTCTGCAGAGTGCTGATTTGTCTGCTGCCACCATTCTTCATTTCTGATGGTGTCAAGCCAGCGTATGCAAAGAACCCTTCAGAGACAGGTGTTGATGAACGTCTGGATTTTCTTCATTGCTGCAACTGTGGTTCTCCAAGTCTCTGCTCCATAAAGCAGCACAAGCTTCACGATGGTGTTGAAGAACCTGACCTTGGTGTTGAGCGTCAGTTTCCTGGAGTTCCAGATGTTCTTGAACTGCTGGAAAGCTACTCTTGCCTTGCTGATTCTCACTCACACATCAGCATCCTTTCTACCCTGCTTGTCGACGATGCTGCCGAGGTAGCTGATGCTCTCCACCTCTTCTAGCGCTTCCTCTTCTAGCATGATCGGTGCTGCACTTGCTGCAGTGACCTTGAGGACCTTGCTCTTCCTCTGTGAATGTTTGTCCAACAAAAGTCGTGTTTTCCACGACAGTTGGTTCTCTCCTGCATCTGCTGTTGCGTGTGTGAGAGAGGGGCCAATTTTTAACATTTTGACTTTCGCTTTCATATCACTAATGGAAAATCTTTGTTGGGATTTGATTTAATTCATCAGTTGTGTATTGCATTTAATTTTATGGAAAAAGTTGAAGTTGCACTTCAAACACCATTGGCTCAAGTTCCCCAAATTAAAGGTAAATTAATACCTCTCACGTGATTTGTACATCATCCACAATTAAAACCCAGTGCTTCCCCTCACAGTCAAAGGGTGCATCATCTTCCACTCAGTATTTAGAGACAAGGTTGCTGCTGAATTTAATGTCATGGTTGCTGATGGTTTCATCAAGTCTCTGGATGCATCCCCTTCAATGTCGCCAATTGTTGTTGTCATGTGTACAGTGAACTTTGTGAGGTCAATAAAAGCCTCACTGTGGATATGCATCTCCTACCCCACATTTGTAAGAGTTTTTGAAGCATTTATTTCATCAACAGGTTACAAGTAAGGTCTCCAAATACATGTACAAACACTTGGAGGAATTCCAGCAGACTAGTAAAATGTATCATGCCAAAAAAGGATTTATAAGGGCAAGGCCAAGGGCCTCCTTGACAGCTTCTGGATAACTATGCACCTGAGGATGATGGGTATAAATTGCCTAATGTGCACGGCATGCTGGCAAAATTATCCTCTAAAGCCCATCCTAAGTGGTTTTCTGCTATTGATCTCACTGGAGCTTTTAACCAGGTATTTTTAGATGAGCCTTCACGAAAGGTTCTAACATTGAATACTCACAAGGGACTACTCAGTGCAAAGCGAATTTGTCTTGGTGACAAGACAGCACCTGCAATACTCCAGGCTACCATGGACAAAATCTTGGTTGTTTTAGATAATGTATTCTGCTACATTGATGATGTCTTAATTGCCACGGACACTAAAGAAAAGCACTTGAAAGTTTTGACTGAGCCTTTAAACAGTTTGAAAAATTTAATGTCTGTTTGAATGGTGACAAATGTCAATTTTCAAAGCCGAGTTGCAATACCTGGGTCACGTTTGTGTAAGGAGGGCATTAGGCCAATATACAAGATCGGGGCTATACAGAAGGCACCAAGGCCTAGTAATATGACTGAACTTAAAAGTTTCTTGGGTATGGTAAATTTTTATGGAAAATTTATTCCCAACTTAGCAATGGAACTCCATTCTTTGTACTCTTTGCTCCAGCACACAGCTGAGTGGAACTGGACAACACAGTGTGAGAGAGCTTTTGAGCATCCTAAACAAGCTCTGGCTAGAGACAAGGTGTTCGTTCACTATGATGTGACTAAGCCAACGATGTTAGGTGCAGATGCTAGTCCTTATGGATTACGGGCAGCTATAAGCCATATTGAACCTGATGGCTCTGAATGCCCAATTGCGTATGCTTCACGTACATTAAGTGCAGCAGAGAAAAATTATGCACATATTGAGAAAGAGAGTTTGGCCATCATTTTTGGTGTAAAAAGTTAATCTTTACCTCTATGGTCATCATTTTACATTAGTAACAGATCATCAGCCTTTGACACATATATTTGGCCCCAAAACAGGTGTCCCAGCATTGGCTGCTGCTCGTATGCAGCAGTGGGTATTGTTGTTGTCTGCATATGATTATGATATTGTCTAAAGGTCCTCTACTAGCAATGCCAAAGCTGATTTGCTTAGTAGGTTGCCAATTCAAGATTCCAGAGAAGCTCAAGTAGACGACGAAGGCATTTACCACACTGGTCTACCCGACTTACCAGTCACTAGCCAAAAGATAAAAGACTTGACAAGACAAGACCCAGTTTTGTCCCAAGTGTATGATCTGACCTTGGCAGGCTGGCCACATCATAATGATAGCTCTGCATTAAGACCATATTGGACATGTCAAGATGAGTTATCTGTTGAAGATATATGCCTACTGTGGGGCAATCATGTACTAGTACCAGAGGCCTTTCATTCACAAATTTTAGAAGAACTGTGTTTAGCTATCCAGGTATGTACAGAATGAAAGCATTGGCATGTTTGTTTGTATGATGGCCTGGTCTTGATAAAGCAATCAAAGACATGGTGCAGACATGTTGTGCAGGTGCATATTCTCAGCCCTTGCCAAACTCATCTCCATTGTTGTTATGGCCTTGGGCCACAGAACCATGGCAATCGGTCCATTTAGATTTTTTCGAGATAAAAGGAAGGCAATTTTTCCTTGCTGTAGACAGTTGCTCTAAATGGATAGAGGTCATTCCTATGACCACTACTACAGCTTCTGCAACTATTCATGCATTTTGTTCCATGCTTGCATGTTATGGCCTACAACAATGGACCTCAGTTCATATCAGAGAAGTTCAAACCATTTTTACAATCCAATGGGATTAAGCATCCCCTATGTCCTTCTTATCATCCTGCCTCTAATGGCCCGGCAGAGAAACATGTATAAACGGTCAAAAGGATGTTAACAACAGTAGATGAGGACCAATCTCTCAATCACAAACTTAGTGATTTATTATTCCGATACTGCAACATACCTCACAGCACTACTCCACAAACCCCAGCTCAGTTGTTTCTGAGACGAGCTCCCACAATAAGACTGACTTTAGTCAAACCTTCACTTAAGCAACATGTAGAAGAAAGGCAGGATGCTTATATATGTTGGGTAGACAGGAGTTCACATGTAGTGCACCAGTTTATAGTTCATCTATGTGTGTTAGTACCAAACAATAGAGGGGAGAAGGAACATTGGATACCAGGCACAGTGGCTAAGGTAAAAGGACCATGTACTTATATTGTGAAAGTACCAGGTGATAGCCAATGCTTTGTACATATTGGTCATTTAATTCCAGACCAAACCCTTCTTAGTCCTTCAGTAGATGTGCCAATTTCTCCTTCAGCAGATGTAGATGTCATCTCCTATAGTTTAGCCAGAAGTACTGCCAGCACAGTGATCAGACTCCTAGCGATAGTCCTAGTGGAGAAAGTGATAACAAACCCAACAAGACTCCAGACACCATCAGCAGTCACACAAGTAGAAGTAGCAATACCACCAGGTCTGGTAGAATAATGAAGCCTCCTGAAAGACTTGATTTGTAATATTTTTGGTAATATTTAATTGTGCACACTTATGCAACTATACATCATACATAAGCTTAGATATCTTAGTATGTATGACAGCACATCTAGGAGGGAGGAATGTTGTAATGTGATAAGATCATTTTGATTACTAAGCAATTTGATAAGAGGAAGATGATGCAAGAGATTACACCACACTAGTGCAACTGTAAGTAGCCAATCATGTCAATAATTATCTCAATATAAATATTACTGTAAATGCAATAGATAGTAAAGGCATGTAAGAGAAAAAAGAAAAAAAGCATGTGAGAGTTTCTTAGGAGAACAAACTGTACAGAAGAAACTACAGCTTTTCTTTCTGTGTCCTCTCTGGATCTTTTGGTGCTTGGTGTTTCTCCAGATTAAGTGATATAAAGAGATACAACAACAACCACATTTTGGTTGAGAGTACTACTCCCACTGATTTTTCTTCCTTGAGAGTGGAAAATGTATAGTGTCATAATGTCATGATACTGTAATCTGTGACTAGTTCATATTATGTTCATTTCACAATAATGTAGAAGTATCTTCTCATGATTCTGCAGCATAGACTTGTTTCTCTGCTGCTTCTGATACACTATAATGATACACTATAACAAAGAGGTGATGTCGACAGGTTTCAGCTTCACTGTTCTTGGAAGCTTTACACACACAACCTTGTTTTTATAGCTGAGACAATTTGAGCTTTAAAAGAAACACTGGATTTGAATATCAGGAACTTGGTCTAATATGCTGGCAGCAAAAATGTAGACCAAAGCACATACATACAAAACAGAGCCACAAGAGAACACAGTAAGTTACCTTGCATGATATGTACCTAGGGGTTGTTGCAAGCAGTCGCTCATTGAAACTCTGAATAGATAAAATGCAAACAGATATCCAAACTTGATGTGTGATAAGAATGCTAAAGGAAGCCTCCAACAGCTTCCAATTTATTCTGGTCTAAGGCATACTTGATGACTACCAACTGGATCACTAGACAACCTTGTTGCTACTTTTTCTCATACATTTGTAACATAATAGGCAAGTAGGGTTGTTGCATGGTGTCTTGACAACCAGGTTTAGATAATTTTCTGGATTTAGTTCCAACTCCTTTCTATTCACATCAGTAGTGTCCAGCAAAAGAGGTCTGCACAGCAACAAAAAAAAGCCTGTACAAAGGATTTGTCCAATTTGTCAATTTGTCAAACTGTGAATAGAAACAATGGTTTTTGTATAATCCAAAGCAGAAAAGCTATTTTGAAATCCATTTAAATTTCTTTGTAGGGCTTTCTCCAATTCAGGTTGTAATTTTTTGAGTAGTAGTATGTTGCAAACTTTTGCTTCAACACAGAATACTCTGATGATACTGACATCCACAGAGAACAAAGCAAACTACCTCAAAATATGTTAGCCTCAATAGTTGTTAAGCAAAATTGACAAATGAAAAAAAGGAAAAAAATGACTTTACCAGCTATCATATTTAATAGTCTCTCAAGCAACAATATTATGAGAAGCAGTCAGCTGCCATTAGACTGAATCAACATCAATTTCTCCAAATTTGTGAAACAACAGATGACAAATTGTGTAGTTAATAAATAAGTTTACATGTCCAAGTTTTGAGAAAAGTGTGCGAGATGCAGATAAATAGTTTAGGTTATCATGTGACTGACTGATTGCATTAGCATGAAACTAGTAGTAGCAGCAAAGTTCTAAATCCCTTTTAGTTTGCTCTATACCTTATCATGCCTTATAGTTAATGTATTGAGCTATGTATCTATAGGCATTGTAACCATTAAATTATGGCTATAAGTCATACATATATGTATATACATGCATATTATATGCACATATATATGTATGTATATGAGTTTAATAAGCAATATTTAGACTAACACAAAAGACCAACACAACAAACAAAATTACCTGATCTGCATAATAGTGCTCTGAGGGATTAAGGTATCCATCTGCTAACTCAGTAAATCCATCATGTGACCAGTAACTAAAATCAAATGTAAATTTCTTTGGTTCTTGCGAGGGTTCCGAAGGATCTGTGATTTCAGTTGTGTTACCTATCATTTTGATGACAAGAACAGCTTTTCTGGCATTTTCACGTGAATTGTATGAAAAGTTAAGGAATCAAAATTGTCAAAACCAAATACAACTTTTAACATGCATAAATAACACCATGTCATCTAACTCTCATTGGCCATAGCATTGAGAATGGACCTTATATACAAGATCATTTTTATGAGTGGTCTTTAGGAGATAAAACTGTTATTTATGATGTCTTATACTGCAAATTAATTCGTCTGCAGTGGTGGATAAACATTCATGAACAATCAGAACTTAACCAGAAAAGGCTTATTAATATAGTACTTATCAACATAGTTAGTGTGAAAACTATCAAGTAATAAGTAAAACAATGCAAAAGGCATCTAAACCAAATACCTACTAGTATTTGGATGAGCTCCAATGTGAGTAATATTTAATGGACAATGTAGTGCCTTTTTAGCATAGAAAACATTCAAAATAAGAGACAGCATTTTACAATGGAACAACTGAACTTCTACACAAAAGTACGCTGCTATTTTTACCCTCTACAGCAAAAAACATCTGGAAAAGGATCTAATCTATAAAGAGACAATTACAAATACTTCCATTCTGTTGCTTATTAGAATGTTTCCTCTGAGTGTATAACTCACATCATACAAATATTATTCCCAAAAGTTATCTACATCTGTCAAGACTGGGACCAGCAAAGTTTTGCACCTCACCTTAGGCAGTAAAATCAACAGGGAAGCAACAGACAAAAGGCGTTTGCTCTAAAATACTTCCAGTCCAATTGACAATAAAAAAAAAGCTAAGGACTTGCTGTAAAAATTTAGCTCCAGACCTAAACAGAGGTAAAAAATGAAAATGAAATTAACTGTTGTACTTTAGCTGGTTTGCTGAGTATTCCCCTAGCTATGCCTGAAATCCAAAGTCTCTATTACAGGCAAAACAACTATTAATTTCACTGAAGAAACCGTTTTAAAGGGTTTCTTAACCTAGCCTATCAAAGCAACTCAAGGGCATTTAGAGTTCCACAATCAAGATGTTTTACACATAGGTCTATATGTGTAAGGTTCTGAAATTTTCTTCTTTTAAACTTGGTTTTCCATTCCAATGCGTATTGTGTTATTTAACAAAGCAGTTTTGGCCTATTGTTAGTATGACTGTTTTATATGATATCAACCTACAAAAAACTAAAAAATTCACAACCACAAAAAGAAACTACTCTTTCCTTTATTTCGTTGTCCATCTGATATGGAGAAACAAGTGTGTTCGCTAAAAAGGACAGAGCAATCAGCTACACAATAATGTACGTCAACCTGAAAATTTTGCATTCTTGGGAATAAAGGGAGTCAATTACTAACAACTGCCACCACGATGAGGTAATTTACACCATTATAAGTGACTGAGAGTGCCCTTGGAAACATAGGAGCAAAATCTGTACTATGCATGTACATCGTATAAAAGACCAGGCAAATTTCAACTAAGCCTAGAGCAAATAGTATTCAATTCTTTGTTTTATACTTAAAGCGTAACAATCAAAGTGCAAACCAGGTCAATATCCGCAAATATTGGTGGATTATCAATAAGGGTCCATTAAAAGTATAAGTACAATGTAGTTGAACCGGTTTCGAAGAAGGCGGGAACAGTTCATAGATTCAACAGAGACTGGAACCCGTGTCTTTTTAAACGTGCAGGGTAAATAAAGATTGGTAAATGGTAACTTAAAAGACAGTCTCCCTTGACTTTGTCATTCAATACGTCAAGTATATCCAAGCATTTGCTGAATTAGTTCTGTTTATCCCTTCTTTGTCGAGGAATCGTGCTTCTATGTTATGGACTCCGGGAGGGACAAGCGAGTTAGAATTTACTCATAATTGTAACATGAACCTGTTACTATTAATTGGGCACCTCAGCATAGAGAACGAGAAGTTTTAATCCAAACTAAGCAAACTTACCTACGTTTTCGAAAGGCATCGCCCACTTTATGAGCGCGAGATATCCTAGTAACATTATCTTCTTTAGAGTAGAATAAAAAGTAAACAAAGCAGGATAAAATGGTATTTAAGTGCCAAACATTTTCCTTGTGTTAATAATACTTTGAAACAGCTTAAAATGGTGCCAAAGATCCCGAACAAATATAAAGAAAAAGTCATCCCTAAACAAGCTGCAAAATGGATGGACAACAGTATTCAATACATGTACAGCAACATAAATTGTATAAATCAGGTGAGTACTAGCAATAAGCAGCTCCGTTTGCTTTGTCATGGCTAACAGTTGGATAAATTTATTGAATAAAGCTACTGAATTCATCAAAATTATTGTGCAAACCGTGTTCTACCTCGAAATTTCGAAAAGGATATAAATGGTCGAACTCTGACCGCCACTTTTACGTTCTCCGCCATTTTTAAACTTGTACTCACTTACTGTGTTGTAAAAGAAATGATAACAAAGTAACCACAAACACTGCGATGGCAACTTTCGAAGATTTTACATCGAACAGATATAGATTCGCTACTTAAATTCCTAGGGTAACGTAAAAACTAGGATGCTGCGCAATCCTGTGTTCCCCATTGATGATTGTAAGCTTTGGAAACCATGTCGGAAAAGCAGTAGAAACCAAAAAAGGTCTCTGAGGAGATTCCTTTGTAACCAATCAATGGTGCTTCCCACAAACAACATGGGGGCTCATTTAGTCGCTATGGAAACCAATCTCATTTTCGATCACAACAGCACAGAACTTGACCTGTCAGGAGATGAACATTACACATCCAAGGTTTTACGTAATATAGCCAATATTTATTGTCTCCTAATGAGGAGGCGAATGCTGAAATAACGAAATAAAAGTCCACTACTAAGGTAGCTTGTATTCTCCATATTACTTCAGTTTAGCTCATCATATTTTAAAATTCAACAGTATACAACATAGTTTAATTACTTCAACATATTCTAGCTACAACTTCAAATCTAACGACAACTATATACAAACGTATCTAACGACAACCACCAGAGAAGTGGAATGTACCATGGATGAGAAATACAATCATCAGGATGAATAAAAGGCAACCGCTGTACAATAAAGTAAAGAGAACAAGGAGAGAAGAAGACTGGGAGGCAATTAAACAATAAAGACTGAGCTGGCAAAGGTCTGGCAATGACAGTGTAATGGGGCTAGTTGACATAAAGAAATCAACCGGTGAAAATCTACAAAGCTACTCAGTGTCAAAGAAGTGCTGGTCATCTGTTCAGTTTTTCCGTAATCATGTCAGATCGTTGGGGCACTCGTATTTTTTCACTTTCTTCTTTCACAGTTCTCGTTGTTTGCTTTCTCTAATACAATCCTTAAGACTTTTCTTGGTCCACGTTTTCAGAGAACCAACCCAGTTCTTTCTGGGTCTCCCTTTTCTTCTCGTACCCTCGACTTCTCCACTCATTATGGTGTTTGCTGAGGATTATTTCCTTCTGCATATGTGGCCAAACCATTGTAGCTTCCTTTTTCTTGCTGTTTCCAACTATTTCCTTTTCTTCCCTACTACCCTTTCAACTTCATTCAGCACACATTCGTTGGCACGGTAGTCTTTGCAGGAAATATCAAGCATTCTGCAATAGCATCACATTTCAAATGCTATTAAACTTCTTTCAGTACTAGTTGTGAATGCCCAGGTCTTGCATACGAACAAGCCTATTGATGTTACTAAGGAATGTAAAAAATTTAGGTTGACTCTCATTCTAATGTTACAGCTGCTCCAGATCTTATTCAATTTAGCCAACTGTGCAGTTGCCATTGCTATTTGTTGTTTGCCATTTCACAGGTTGCCTCGGTATTAATTATCCTACCAAGGTAGCTAAACTCAGTGGTGGAGCCACGGGGGGTTTGAGGGTAGTTACCCTCCACTTGTGAAAATCATGGCTATCCCAATTCTGCTTAGAATGACATAGAATCATAGGGAGGATAGGGTATTTCAATGTAAAACTTGTTTCTAGCATTTTTGCTTTAGTTTTGTGTCAACAACAGCAGTGTTTTTATGCATTATGCTGTATTAAAAGAAGCATATTTCTGCGAACTAAAGTGGGTGCTTCCCAGAGCTGCAGAGGGGAACTTCCTTAAGAGAAAAGGGCGTGGTTAGCAACATTTTTCCTGGTTTTTCCACACTCCTTTTACTTTCTTACCCTACCACGCATCCAGCGTCGGCTGGTGCTGCTGGTGTTTACACGTATCTGCTACATCCAGCTCTGTTCCATTATTTTGACCTTGACTTCACTGTCGTCACGCTCGTGTTCTTCAGTTGTCATAATCTTACTTCTCATTGTTAACTTCTACTTCATATCTGGCAGCTGTAGAATGTAACCGGTTTGTCAATTCCAACAGTCCGGTCTTAGTTCACGCAATCAAGTAAATATCATCAGGAAATCTTACATTTGTTATTGTTCTTCCACCTATTTTGACACTTCGACAGAAATTTTCAAGCGTATGCATCATAATCCCCTATAAGAAGATATTCAATAACCCTAAAAATAACAAAAAACCTTGACACACACCAACTCTTGTCTTAAACCATTCACCTACACCACTGCTGTTCATAATCGCACAAGTACTTTCCTCATGCAGTCGTCGAATAAGGTCTACAATATGAAGAGGTATATCTTGCTTCTTCATACTGGCCTAGAGAGCCTTGTCCCAAACCCTATCAAAAACCTTTCCAAAGTCAATGAAATTGTTATGCAATTCTTGCTAGTGATCTTTGATTTTCTCAGATAAAGTTCTCACATTCATTATCTGTTCAATAGTACTTCTGCCTTCACGAAGCCCAGCTTGCTCCTCTGCGATAATTTGATTTGCAAACAGCTTCAGTCTGTTATTTATGACCCGCATTATTATCTTGCTTGGGTGACTTATAAGGCTTATAGTTCTGTAATTAGTACACCTAAACAGATATCCTTCTTCGGAAGTTCTACCATTACTGTTGTGAGTCCACTGCGTAGGCCATTAACCAGTTTCCCAGATCATATTACCAATTTTATGCAAAAGATCTGTAGTTTTTCTCCGTCGTTTTTAAGTAATTCTAATGTTTTCGACGCCTGCTCGTTTACCATTTGACAGGTAATTTAGCGCTTCTTCAATCTCACTCCTCAGCATGTTAGGTTCTGTTTCTTCATTATTTTCTTCCTAGACCTCTTTGTTCCAATGACTCCATAACCTCTGGATCTGTCTGAATTCGATAGTTGTACAACTCTTTCATATATTCTGTCCATCTCAATTCAGTTTTCCTATCATCGTTAATGACATACCCAGTCGCAGGTCAACAGATTTCTTTTGGAGATATTCCTCTTTAACTTTTTTGGTTATTTCCTTACTTTAATGTTTGCACATCGACATTTCCCATCATCTTACTGTTGTTATTCTTGGCTTCTAGACTTCTCTCGTCACATGTTATTAAAATCTCATTTGTCATCCAACTCTGCTTCTGTTTTTCGAGCTTCAAGTACAATATCAGCACGATTGTTAATTTCCTGTGTAAATTTATCGGTCGCTTCCTGAACGCTCACTTCTTCCAATTCCAACATCGGTGCAAATTTACTTCCAATTTTTGCAGCAAATTCACTCCTCGCACTATCTTTCTTAGTTCGTCAGTGTTGTATACAAGTCTCACTGATTTTGGTTTAAGTATTCGCTTTACCTTCATTTTCATGTTCGTCATTACCAAGTTGTGGTCACTGCCAATGTCTGCACCCGGAAAGCTTCTGGTCTTATGTCCATAAACACAATTTACACAGCATTTGTCTCTTGGAATAATATCAATCTGATTTTGTTAATGCCATCTGACAATGTCCAAGTGCCTCTCCTTGACTTTTTATAGCCGAACTTGGTGTTAGCTTCAACCATATTGTGAAGGTTTGCAAAGTCCAATAGGTGAAGTCCTCGTTCACTTGTGCTAGCCAAACCATACTTACCAGTGGATCCTCGCCATTGGTTATATGCATCAGATCCACGTTTTGCATTAAAGTCACCCATCAGTATATTAATTTCTTTCTTCGGTATTTTGACTAGCAATTGCTCGACTTAATTCCTCTACTTCTTTCTCAGTCTTATTGGAATTGTGAGCATAAATCTGGACAACAGAGATGTTTCTTGGTGATGCACTTAAGCTCCTTCATACATTTTGGCTGTTAATAGGTTCACACTCTAGCACTGCTGCTATGGTTTCTTTGTGCACAATACAACCTACACATTTCTCATGTTTTTGGTCCTCTCCTAATTAGGATATCTTTTGGCCACTATTAGTCACAGTTTCACCTTATGTTCCATGTGTACCTTTCTAGCTCATACTCCAACTCTTCTACCTTCCCCACAGGTCTTAAATTTCTAGCATCCCCTCAAAGAGAGAAGACATGTTAGGGGCAAAAAACGCTACCGAAAGACATTACCTGAGCTGGGGGCAAAGCAGAAGTACTAAATCAGCAATGTGCTTCCATATTCCCAAAAGAAAATGCAGATAGTATACATAACATACACAGTTATCAATTTCCAATGATTAGTCAAGGTATCAGCAAGCATTTACTTAATTTGGATCCAAAGAAATCCAATGGTCTAGTTCAGATACTAACAAAAGTTCTCAAGCTGGCAACCACAGAAATAGCTCTTATTTTAAAGCTTATAATTCTTTGATCATTAGAAACAGGAAGTGTACCCAAAGCTTGTGGGAATGCAAATGTGGGGTCTAAACAAGAGGCAGCAAACTTTAGACCAGCCCCTTTACTTCCGTCTCCTGTAAAAATTTGAAGCATGTCATAAATCATTATAAAAGTAAAACAATTATTGTAGATGAGCTACATGAAAGGTTATGTGAAACACAGTTAATTACAACACTAGAAGACATAGCAAGAAAAAGAAATAAGGGCAGTAATGTGGATGTTTTATCTGAGATTTTAGTAAGGCATTGACATTGTTCCTCATAAAAAACTTTTCTCAAAATTTTCTAACACTGCTATGCAGCTGTTGATTATATAATAACTAATTAAATCTCACCAGATTTTAATGAAATTGCATTCTGTCTTCAGAGTCAATGGTATCTATAGGGACTCTTTTCCTTGCTTACCTTTGGGCTTTCTGAGGTTCGCGCTGAAAAAAAGCTTATAGAGTAGAAATATCCATGTACAGGATTTTGAATTGCTCAAGATACCAACTTGAAGGCTTATGGTTAAAATTTAAGATATTTAAGACGTGTTTTTGTTAAGACATTGATTAATTAATTAGTTATGTTAAATTAAGTTTGCAATATGTAAAACTCTATCGATTAAGTCAAATTAGATTACAATGGAATAAAAGGATAAAAAAATATCGGAAATTAGATCAGTGTATGGTTACGGGACGGACAATGGCAAAAAGTTGTTGATGGTTTGCCAGGTGTGCCGCAAGGGACAGTAGTGGGACCATTACTTGTCATGACGGCTATAAATAACAGTTATGCGCATTAATTCCCCGCTAAGATTATTTGCTGACTGTTTGTTATATGAGGACGTGAATACTTACTAAAGAACCTTGACTTGTTGGGAGAGTGGGCAGAGAAATGGAAATTGTCATTTAAATACTTCAAAGTGCTCAAATGGCAATAGAACCAAAGGGATATAATCCAGTATTTCAATATCAGTTGAATAGCGAAACTCTGAAAGCAGTAAGCCATCATGCATATCTTTGAGTCGATGTTGATTGAAAGTTAAAGTGGAAGTAACATGTCACAAATAATAATGAAAATAGACAATAGATATTTAAGCTTCTTAAGGCAAAATCTTAGGATGTGCTCAAAAATATAGAATTTGCAACTTTACCCTAGTATCTTGCATATTTAGAATATTCACCTTTAATATCGGAGCCATATATGTCGTATCTTTAACAATTTACTTCCACAAAATGCAGGCAAGGTTAGTTAGGTTCACTAATGGCAAGTCGAGAGTATATTTGAGCTAGATGGAGAACTTTAACAACTAAGCAACTGGATTGTGATTTACAAATTTCAGTGAAAAATCCTTTGAGAACAAATCTGAAGATTTCTCTGAGCCTATAAAGCCCCAAAGCTTTACTAATTTCATCTAAATCCAAAGTAATCAAATCCCTGGAAATCGACTGGTTATCTAGGCTTGAGACGTCTATCTAGAACCAAACAACAAGGGCAGAACAAAATGTCATCACACGAAACCCATACAAATATATAAACCCAAATATTTCTTTTCTAATCTTTCGTCTTATACACTTGTTTTATTTAAGAAGCATTGTTTGGAGTGATCAAAGAACATGCTGCACTATCGTCTAGTCTAATTAATGCTTGAAAATGTTGTGTGATATATTCTCCAAGATGCCAGATGAATACAAAATCTAAAAGACCCTGGCAAAAGAACATGCCCTGATAGCGTCACAATCAAGGCAGTCCAAACATTCATGGACTTCGTTAGACAAAGAGAAAGTGCAAATTGAGGAGAGTTCCATGACAACAAACTTGAGGAAAACAATAACATTTCTTCAGAAAATTCTCCGTCGCAGAAAATGTTAGTTTTTTGAAACTTTGGTAAATTTTACAAAGGAAGATATAAAAAAGTGAAAACTGGGTAAGCCTCTTCCAGGGAGATTGGTTTTGATAAGTATTGTTGGCTTTGGTATGTCATGAAATCAAAGAAAGTATTTCGTTCAGCATGAAGCTCTTACAACTCTGTAGAGAAAGCGGCCTTTGAAACACGTTTTGTAGAAGGGTTTGATAACCAAAAAAGGCTTGTGGAGGAGTTTAAAGAACAAGAACAGTCTTCTGTTCATAAAACAACATGTACAACAATAGCAAGAGAAGAGCATGACGTTGCACAAATAGTCAACTTTCTACTGTTGGAGATGCAATCGCTTCACCGTTCACATCTCAGCACACTCAAGACTCTCTTACATCCGAGAATTGAGATTTATGGAAGATTCGACGTGGAGCCAAATATATACCAGTTCAGTCTGGATAAGAAAAAAACCTAGTCTACAGTTAATAATGAAGGGAAAACATTATATAAGTTCGCGCAATATGTTGGACGAACAGAAAAGGATGCTTGTTTTAAGTACCAGAAGAGAATTACTAGCTTACATCATAGAAAAGGACTTTTTCTCAATTCTTACCAATGAGTAATCTGACATTGCCAAAAAGGAGCTACTTTCGTCTTCTGTCAGAGCCTACTCTGATAGCAATTAAGTTTTTCAAAATTTTCTTGGTATGTTTGAATGTAAGAATGGTCTCTATATATATTTTCTTGTTCATTACATAAAGACACTCATCAGAGATCATTACTAGATTATTAAAAGATGGCTGTAATGGGATCCGATGGAGGAGCTGCTCAGAAATATCTTGCTCAAAAACTAAAATTCGGAATTGCACCTAATGCCATATATGTCTACTGTTTTGTTCACTGCAATTAAAGTATTGTTAAAGATCCTAAGTAATTTGTTGTCAACATCTTTAGAACCTCTTCAGTTAATGTATGCTATAGCCAAGGCATATCCTACACGCATGATGCTTTTTCAGAAGGATTATGAGTATGATTGGAAAACTGACTATTTTGAAATACGTTAACTGCAAAACCTTTTAATGTCAAAATGGACCACCACAATATACATCACCGAAATGATTCCTCGTCCCCCAAACACGCTGCATCCAAGTTCAATGGAATTCTCAAAAATCATCTATCATCACTGAACGTGCTTTTCAGTCTGAATGCAACAAGCACCTTTCTTAGTTTATCAGAGAAATTGTCCAAAGAACGTCATACAGTAAAATGTCAACCAGTTATGCTCTTTATACTGTCAGACATGTAATCCATATATTTTAAGAAATGAGATGTGGAGAAGAATTTGAAAGCATATTAAAGGAGGCAAAACATGTTCTTAGTATCACAGTTGATGTAGATATCCCATAACAAAGTACGGGTGATTCGCAAGGACAACAGTTACAACAGTGGAAACAAAAAACTAAAGTTAGTGTCAATGACACAAGTCAGAGTTCGTTTGTTGATAATATCCATTTTCTAACACTGCTATGCAGCTGTTGATTTTATAATAACTAATTAAATCTCACCAGATTTTAATGAAATTGCATTCTGTCTTCAGAGTCAATGGTATCTATAGGGACTCTTTTCCTTGCTTACCTTTGGGCTTTCTGAGGTTCGCGCTGAAAAAAAGCTTATAGAGTAGAAATATCCATGTACAGGATTTTGAATTGCTCAAGATACCAACTTGAAGGCTTATGGTTAAAATTTAAGATATTTAAGACGTGTTTTTGTTAAGACATTGATTAATTAATTAGTTATGTTAAATTAAGTTTGCAATATGTAAAACTCTATCGATTAAGTCAAAACAGTAGAAACAAAATATTCATATTTTGGGATGTCCCTTACTGTGATAAAAAATAGTAAATGGTCGCTGATTTCATAATAGTTATAATACCTGGTTAACGATAGCCAGGATATGTCAAGGTCTAAAGACTATTTAACGATTAAAATGGTAACCTAGAAAAGCAAACGCCTGGAAATGTTACCCTTAAAACCCTTGAAGGAACAGGTGATGAAGATGAAAGAATAGTAGGTACAATGGAAGAGGCGCTGACGGAAACAGTGTTCAAAACTGGACAAGGAATTTTTTGAGATGTTAGCCGAAATAAAAGGAAAGTCAACAAGATATCGAAATTCCTTTCAGGAAGTGTGAAGCGGCACTAGAAATAAACCTAAAGAGACAATTGTGGCACATTAGACAAACTTGTATGGAAAAAAGTGGTGAGCTCGAAGGAGAAGCAGGTTCAATGGATGTGGTGCTGGCAGAAACAAGTTTTAAGACGACAGAGAGTTTATTGAGATCTTGGTTAAAGTATAAGGAAACCCTACTATTTAATTCCTTTTCAAAGGGCTCACAATAGCAGTAGATAAACCAAAGGAGGTGACCTTGGAACCTTAAGCGAACTTGTGGGGAAGCAAGTGATGAAGATGAAAGATAGGATTGAGTGGAAAATACTCTAACGGAACCCATGTTAGATTTGACAGCACTAGAAAGAGAATTTATTCATATCATATTTAGTCTACGAAGCATTCAAACTCTTTTCAGAGGGTTCACAACGATACTAGATACAGAAAAATGGAGATTGTCGTGGTACTTCTGTAAAGGAACAAATGTTTTATACAAACAAGATTAAATTGCATGGAAAATACGCTAACGGAAGCGATGTTGAAAACTACAAAGCTGGAGAAGGAATTTCTGAGCCAAAAGAAAGAAAAGTCTATTAAATATACAAAATTTTTCCAGGTAGCCAATAGCGTTACCAGAGATAGACCCCGGAGACAATCATGTTACTTTAAGCAAACTTGTTTGGAAACAAGTGATAACGACGAAGTAAGATTAGAGCAAGTGGAACATATCTAATAGAAATGATGTCAGAGTTAGCTTTCTACAAGTCCTTGCATGGACATAGTTCAGAGAAGCTGTCTTTTCTAGTGTCATCTTTAAGAACTCTAAGTCGATTTACCCAACTTTGAACCAATTATCACCTGTATACTGTGAATCATCTGAATTGCAGGCTGAGAAAGCTCTTTTCTTTGCTTCATTGTCATCTGTCTTGAATGTAACGGCTGTTATTATCCTCGAGTAACCTGCGATGCTCTTTTGACATCGTATTGAGCAAATGTTTTAAAGAAAACTGTTTAACCCTTTCGGGGTGATGAGATCATCAAATATTAAAATCTAAAACTTTTAAAGGAAATTTTTAAAAACACATGAAGAAATGTAACTTACCGTCAAATAAAATGGGTTTAGTGATTTCGACAAAATTCACGCGTAGTATTATAGTAGTATTATTATAGTAGTATTAATATAATAGTATTAATATAGTGGTATTATTATAGTGGTATTATTATAGTGGCATTATTATAATAGTATTATTGTAGGAGTATTATTGTAGGAGTATTATTGTAGGAGTATTATTGTAGGAGTATTATTGTAGGAGTATTATTATAGGAGTATTATTATAGGAGTATTATTGGTATGGCAATAAGCAATAATACTAGGAATTGACCCTCTTGATGATCGAAAGCAATTAGAGCCTT
>JANTCA010012180.1:0-26773 GCA_024741275.1 Chironex yamaguchii | reverse complement strand
CCATCTCGCGCTTGCAAAGCGAAAATGATTGCCAAAACATGCGATTCTGCCATAGGCCAACATTTACTAGAAAATTCGGAGTGCGCCAAAATGTCGCAAATTTTCAAGGCGATTTACAATTCTTTACCTTATTATCACAGAAATTTCACTGGCAGCAACTCATAACACAGACCTTATAAAAATAAATGTTGTCTTAAGTAAAACTGACATCTATAAAGCTTTTCATCTAACACTGATCACACAGATTCGTCAGAATACAGTAGTAAACTTACTAGGTTATTGATTATCTTTTAAGATAAAATACAACATTACCATACTATGTCAAAATTAATATGCAGTACCTTTGACTGTAAAATATATCTCCGTTTGGTTCTACCCTCATCAACATATTATCAGTTGTTATGTGATGACGATGCGCCCTTTTTGATTTCACAAAGTAGGTACTTGGAACCCAGATTTTATTGATCATTTCAGCATCCAAAAAAAGTGGTTTAGTAATATTGTACTTCATCAGAGATAGACGGCTATCGCGCCAAAACTGTCGAAAGTAAATTTCGACAGAAAATTCCTACGTAAACAAAAGCATAACATTTAATAAATCTAAGAATTTACACATAAACAAACAGTATCGAAATTCAGAACGCTTCCGAAATGAACTGAACTTTGACAGTCTATTTCGATAAAAGATTGACACTATCAATTTAAGTCC
The DNA here is from genome assembly GCA_024741275.1 of Chironex yamaguchii. Lineage (NCBI taxonomy): Eukaryota > Metazoa > Cnidaria > Cubozoa > Chirodropida > Chirodropidae > Chironex > Chironex yamaguchii. The sequence goes on along the minus strand of JANTCA010012180.1, from coordinate 26,064 downwards.
TCTGTCTTAAGAGTTGAAATTTAATGTTACAGGGACAATCGCTTGCTACCTACTTAATATTCTGTATTGTTTTCTTTATGCTGAAAAAGCTGCAAAGAAATTCCCTATAATTTTATATGGTTGTCTATGCCGCCTTTTCTGACCAACTCGGTTAACGACATTACAATTTCCTCAGCTTAAATACTTCAAACTGTTTCTTATTTGATCCTAGCACTGAATACAGAGAGTATGTAAGCAGTATTACTGATAGAAAATAATCATGGATCTTACTTCAGACACTTCAATGCTACTTAAAGTATGTTACTCTAATCACGAATTGCTTGAAAACAAGCAAGTAGTTTCCATAGATATTGAAAGTGAAGTTAATAGCTACGGAAAATAGCTAATGGTGATTTTTGTATGATTTTTCTTACACGATTTTGTTACTTGTGTCAGTTTTTTCACTACGCTTAACCGGTCAAACTCAATTCTTGACAAATTGTTGCCGTTTCCTTAAACCTGCTTTCGAACGCTTTATCTAACCAAATTCTTGATAATCCGAACTAGATAGGTAGATTCTTAAACGATGACCTGAAACGATAGGATCACGTTTATTTGCTGCAAAATGTAATCTCTATCGGTGATTGTGAATAAAGTAGAGCTGTTGGTGACCAGATAAGATTAGTTTTCAATCCTTTGAGGCGTTCTTGTGGAGTTCAGTGGGACATTTGAATTGCATCTGTAATCAATAAAAAGATGCTGACGAACAAAACTGATTATCTCAATATGTACAAGATCAACACAAGCAACGATAGTTTTTGCTTAACAAGTCCCAAACTGCTAAATATGATAAATCTCAACGTAAATCGTCCATCTCATGGTCATTATACTTTCAGTGAATTTACATCTGCTTCTTTAAGAGTTATGGTCAGTGAATTCCATTGAAACTAAACAGGGATTGTAGTGTGAGGATGTTCGTCTGGGTCTTTGTTACAAATGATTTATCATTTTCCCACGCAGTAGTAACACCTTCATGTCAAGACACATCAGCTACAAATTTATGCTATTTATTTTGATATGAAAATTTTTTAACATCTGAAACGGGTTCACTTTATCACAATCCAGTGATATCACAATCAACCATGATGCTGGCCTCTCAAGGTGGTTATATTTAATACTAAAACAAAGCCAAGAGAATAAAAATTGCATTCTCAACGAAACTTTTTTCTTGTAAGTCTTTATCTTGGATGTACTAAGACACTTTTCTCATTTACAAAGCATAACACTGGAATCTTACACTTAATACGTCGCTATTTTTTGGATGCAAGAAGAAATTAATTTTCACTCTGAGGGATTTTTGAACTTTTGTAAGTCAAGGAATATTCATTCGAGAGGTCTGAAGACGCTTCATATAAATTTAAAATACTGCGTAGAGGAGTCTGGATCAATTAAAGACTGTGGCAAGCTTTGTTGTAAATTTGGCAAAAACATGACTTAAGTCTTGTTTGTATGCAAATACAGTACATCATGACAAATCTGTCTATGATCAATCATGATTCTCTCGTTACTTCAATTTCTATCGATTGTAACAATGTCAAGCATGTAAGAAGTTTCATCTACATAAGTAGCTTTGCAAGGGCGTTTGCATCTAAAGACGAGAAGATTGTTAATCGCATCTCCTAGGCCTGAAAAGCCTTCGACAAATTCATCACCTATCAAATTAAACGGTATTATTACTATCACTCACATTCATGTCTACAGATGTTGTATTCTTAGCATACTTTTATATGAATCTGAGTCATGAACACTCTACCGCTTACAAATGAAACAGTTTAATGTGTTTTACAAGTGTCGCTCCTGTTCCATCTGGAGGCAAACCTTGACGGACCATGATTTAAGTCCTCATAACTGTTCTTTATTTTTCACAATTGAAGTAGACTAGCCATATCAACCGTAGGAGTGATCATCAAATGTCCAAAATAATAAAGTATAGTCATCTCCCTGACTGTAAATGTGATGTGAATAGAACTTGGTAACGTATACGAAGAATCTTAAGAGGAACACTAAATCATTAAAAATCTAATCATGTAGGTTAGAGGTAACATGTCACTGAGCTCTGAATAGTTTTGAAAGAACTTGTTGTCGATGAAGTAACATTTTAGTGAAGAGCTAAGTTGAAAGTCTTGTGTATCAGGAATATATGTATTACTATGATCACCTAAGCTTCAACTTGAAGTCTTGTGACTGAAAACTGAGTTAAGACGTTTCCTCGCTGTCATTGCTACTGAGTCACAGCTATGCCAAACGTAGATGGAGTGCTGCATACAAAATGATTGTACAAAACATTTTAAAAAGAGAATCAAGGTGAAAGAAACATTAACTTACATTAGACACTTCCTCGACACCAAACACATTGGACACCAAAATTTCTATCTGGACTGTTAATGGCCCAACTATGACGAAACAGAAACGAAACTTATCATCATAAATATATACCAGATATTTGTACTGTTTTCATCAAACAAAATAAACGCTATAGTAGACTCCCCTTAAAAGATTTTTGTTGACTGTCTCCAAATGCCATTACGAATAACTGGCCCTCCAGATCAAGAGCATGAGAGGATTCCTTACATTTAACAAAAGTCATTCACTCTGTTGTGAACTCAAGAGAATAAACGTTATTTAGAAAAACACCTCTTTTATAACTGTTTCCATTTATTGTTTTATCAATTTATTGAGAGATTACTGTTAATATGGATTCTCTCCTTACGAGGAGTCTGTTGCCAATAATAAAAAAGACACTACTTGGACTAGTCTTATCAAGAATAACTCGGATTGAACAATAGTGATGCATATGGACAATACGGAGATTGCCTTCTCCTTAAATATGCATTTCTTCTGTCAGCTTATCCTCTAAAATTGTATTTAAAGTCATGCCAGAAGGTCAGCATCATCAATCCAGCAATGACGTTAACTGAATCTCTTTTAACTGATGTCCCCTGTATGGTACGTAAATTCAGTGGAAATACAAAGGGTTAAATTACAGATTGGTATTCATTTAGTAAAGATTCTGTGAGTATTAATCATTAAAACAAAACAAAAACTTTCTTGACAACCCTATCAAGCTCATTTCAAAACACTAAGTTGTTCAGACAAAGACACTGCTGAACTGAGTCCCAATTTTAAATCAGCTGGGAAATTTCAAAAATCTACAGAAGTTTAGGAACGTTTATGTCTTTACGTTGAACATTGATGCTAGCTGTAACTTCTTCTGATCGTTTAGTAGACTTAACCTTTACCGAAATGATTTACAAACCTCATGATGAACTTATAAGCTAATCCTTACCACTAAATTATTTCCAACACTATCAAATGACTTTTTACGAGGATTCCAAAAGTACTGCAGTTGAATAAGAGTCAAAACAAGGATTACATTAATGCAAGCCAAATTTCGGCCTATATATTCTTTTCAATTTTATTTTCATAAGAAATTTCAAAATAGCCCCGGCTTAGGCTTGTGGTTTTAAAATTGGGCTTTTTGGACATAACTATCCACTGGATTTCACTAAGCGACTTGCGCAGACATATAGTATGTCAACAGATTTTCAGTTTTGGCAAGCAAATTCAAATTGAAGTAGAATTAAATAGCGATAGATTTCTCTTACTTTTCAGATTGAGACAAGAGAATCTAATTCAAAACAAACTATTTCTTATACTTTGTGAGGAAAATCTAAACATCAGGTTACAAAGTTGGCTGCTTTTTCATCCTTTTGTAGAGAGTGAGGAGCATAGCTTACTCAACGAGATAACCATTCCAAACTACTCTTCGTTATATTTTTGAAATAAAAGTAAGCGGGTGTGGTATCGCATTATAAATATTGATCAACGAATTACATAGATTACTTAAGAATCAAATGCAATAGAAATGAAATATGATTATCACACTCTTATGCAATACGTTTCCTTGCTTTTCTTTTTCTTTGGTTAAAAATCTTTTGGAAGTATCGACATTTAATGAATAGTTATAATTTTTGCAAATCCAGGAAGAATGGTATGTCACCTTTATCATGCACTGGAAATTAGACACTGTCTCCAGTCTTCTTAAACCTTTGTAATCGGATAAACGATTTTCTGTCATGGAAATTAGCAAAAATAATGAAAAGTATCAAAATTGCTAGCGTTTTAGTCTACTAATCTCTCCACGTGCTACCGAAGGCTATTTCGGAAATTAAAGGATAATGTCTTGGTTACCAGTTTTGCGTTGCCACTCAGTTGTTTTATTCGTCTTTCTAAGAAAGCAAAATCTATCGTTGATTTCAAAAAGTGACAAGTGTATTTGTATACAGTCATAGTTATATCCGTTATACTTGAATCCTTGGTGGATCCAGGTAGTCCAGGCAGGATATTTATAGATAGATGCTTGATTACTTTCTAAATCTGTTACATCTTTTTGCCTTTTGCATCTCAATTTAAGCAATACGAAAATAGAGCTGTTAGATTTTTATGGGATTTACTAAGTGAGTGATGTACAAATGAGAAGACAAAAAGAGTGGTTAAAGCTATGTGTAGAATTAAAACAAGAAGAAACAAGAAGCAAGACCAAGATGGAATGGATAGGTATAAAGACAAAAAAGGACAGAAAAATGTGATCAAGAGAATAGCTAACGATAAGTGAACAAAGTAAGTTAGTCGATAAAGATAAAGAACCATGTAAGGATCAATCTGAAAATAAGAAGGGACTAACGTAAATAAATTTTTAAAAACAATTGAAAAGCAAGACACGGATGGGTGATTAAATCAGTCATAAATAGCTGTCTTAAATGGCGTAAGGTCTTTTCAATTTATCTTTTAAAGTTCTAAACTTAGAATTACGTTACTACTAACATTGATTGCAATTTCAATCAAGACATCTCCAATTTGTTTGCAGCAAACCATTCTTTGTCTGTCTGCATTATTGATGAGACTCAACTTCATATCACAGTCATTCTTCCGAATAGACATATGTGCTCTTCAATATCATCCTGTTGAACCACAGCCTATTTTTCATTCTATTCAATACCAAAGTCTTATTAGGTGTTTTCTGAGTGCACACAAGACAAAGCATGACTAGTCTACTATAATTGAAGAAAGGTCAACTTGTGGACTTAAAAAAAGTTAATTTCACTTGAATTGGATAAGAAAACACTTTCTCTCAGGCCTGCTTGTACTAGAAAATGCACATGTCATTATTTAAAATACACTGAAAATGTTGCCACTGTTTTTAAAAAACTTTATATCTTTAGTTTAGAAAGCGTAAATTCTCTCCTGTCCATAAATATCTACAAATCTTTAAACTGTGTTATAGTCTCTGCCTTAAGCATTTCTTTGTTACTTCTGATTAATTTTAAGCCAATATTAATTTTCAACGATATTGTAGTTTAACACCAGTTTGCCTCGATATTACGTTGACTTCTTTTTCATCTCCTGTCCACAGACAAAAACATTATCATTCAATTGTCTCTGTTTGTTTTTCATATGGGATATTTTTGTTGCTTTCTTTCATCTCCTGATGCTTATGTTACGTGTAAACTTTAATAAACCAGCAAAACCAAGTTCGTGTTTACCTGCGAATAACAATTTGATTAGCATGCTTTCATCTAGGACAAGTAATTCTTTGTTGCAAAAGTTTAAAATAGAACAGCAAAATTCAAGATTGACAATGACCATGAAAAGCAATCTCTGTATTCAACAGTGTTCACAAAATATGATCGAAATCTGCTAGTTATATTTTAAATACTGCAGTCAGATTGGGTCTGAATGAACCATATAAGAATATTACTGCCCAATATGGTCTTAGACTTAGCTACCTATGTAGGTTATCTCTTGTCTTAAAAGGCTAGTGGTAGGGAAAGGTCTTGTACTCTTAGATATTTTTCTCAATTAAGTATTTGATTAGTTTTAATCATAGAATGTCGAAGAGATAATGTTTATTTTGAACGCTTACCTTTAATTCCTGGTCGGACATGACTGTCATATCCATCAAGCAGTTTCTGGAATAACTTGTAGGTGGGTGTTTCTGGTCCCATGCCATTTGTTCCTGGAAAGGTAACATTTGCTGTCTTTGGCATAGAACTATTTAAAAGAAAAGCCGACGTATCAAGTTATAAAAGCACTTTCTTAATCTTAGCAACTTAATCATTTACGGCAATAAAGAATACAATCTTTCTATGACAGTGATAGCATGAGACATAAAAAATTATTGTTAATTTTAAAAGTTAATTGTGTGTACATTTGCACTGAATAAAGCTAAGGCAAATGACTTCCAAAAGAAATACATAATTGATCAATTCTTTTACGTTTGATAACCTTACCTCGAAATGAAGAAAAGATCTAAAATAAACAATTAATGACGTTAAATCTACGATGCATTGATAATCCAATGGGTAGATTACAACTGTGTCTTCGTATTCTTAAATCTGATTAACAAAGAATCTAAATTTGAAATATTTCCTGTTTTTATTTTGTAGCACGTTCCATAATATCACCTAAATCATTCCACATTAAGCACTAGCAGAAAGGACTCAGCTGACACTCAAGGGATGGTGCCATGTAAACCCTGTGCTTGTTTCCATGCTCAATCTTAAACGGGATGTCGAAATAACATAATAAAGATTTTAGCAGGTTACTTGCTCCATTCTTTAACTCTTGAAAAACGAAATCAAGAGCTAAGACTTGATTTCATTAATTTGTCAGCAAAGTTATCAATATATCATCAACAAGTTAGCCTCGCATTGTTGACAGATCGTCAGAAATGTATCATAGTGGTCGGCTGAGTTAGGCACTACCTTTAGAGTTAAACAAGAACATTCCTAAAGGCAAAATATAATTATAATCTGAAACGTGAGTGAGTATTAGCAGCTAGTTCAGTCGTAAACATCGTTGTGAGTGCACATTATACGATAGACACTGAAATTACAGCCAAAGGCTTACCTTTTTGTTGTCGATGTACTGCAAGTCGATGATGCAATAAAGAGTAGAATGATCTTACTACGAATGAGGCCGTTCCCAACCGCCATTATCCTAATAATCAAGAAACAAAGTATATGTCCACTTGTTTATGTCTTACGCTAAGACGCCATTGACTAACAACAGCAGACTTACTTTAGAAATTCTAAGCGGAATTGGAGAATTGTAAGCTGTGGTACTTGAGAATGTGTCTGGCTCTCCCTCACTATTTCTATAAACTATGGTCCTCAAAAATAAAGATTGTCAATTGGTACGTCTGGGTTGCTAGCTGGCTTTTATTTTCACTAACCTATGTAACCTGCAGGCCACAATCCACAACATATACCACAAACCAGAACCTGCTTTCCTTTCGAACAGAGATTGGCAAATTGACCGACAACATTACACCTGGTCCACTCAAAACAAATTGGTTTTCGAAATTACATATTTAAATAAACGGAAAGGTGTTCTGTTCAATGTCTAATTTTATTTCATTTCCATGAGAATAAAGTAGCATGATTCTTTCAATTGGAGAAAATATATTCTTGTTGCTCATTAGCAAAGGTATTTTCTGTCCACTATCTCTTTAGAAAACGAAGTATAATGTCTGTCGCTTAAGCCCACTCGCTATGATACCCGGACTCTAGCTCATTAAGTCGACTTTCAATTAATTTCATGAACAATAACTCATATCCTTAGACAAAAACTTGTGCAAACATGTCTTAATTTTGAAACCTTTATATAGACAAATTTATAGTGATCTCGTGGTACCAAACTTATTATTGTCACAACTTTGCTCCAGTTGTAATTTGAAATCCAGATGAAGTACTAAAACTACGAAATCATTTAAAATCCTTGAGTTTATCATGCGAGAAAACATTTGAAAGCAACCAAGTACTTTATATTTTTCCCTTTTACATAGAAGAAATTGTAGAATTGACCAGCGTAAAAAGCATTGCAAAGAGTTTGTTACTCGCTGTTTGATTACAACTATTTTGCGCTTATGTTTGACACTTCGGGTTACCTGTTCAGGGAGAAATTAGTAAAAATTTGATAAATCGCTCTCAACATGTATGTGCATATCAGAAATTTCAACATGTAATGTTGTTTAAACAAATATGATACAGGACTTCAATGATTGATTGATTAAGTTAAAAAGAAAACCACAAACTAATCGACGCTCATTTCACTAACTTGGTACTTATTGAAATTCAGTCTTTATTGTTTACTGACTATATGCTTAAAATATTAATCAACATTAACCCGTTATATAAATAACTCTTCATCGTAATTAACTTCTGCTAAACAAGAAAAAAGTGTACATTGTGATGACTGAAATCTAACAACCCTTTAACCATACTTTAAGAGCAAAACGTTGCGATCAATTTCATCAATGTCTCATAAATATCACTTAACTTTAAAATGCCTGCAAATACTTTTAAATATCTGCAATATGTGGATTAAAGAAAATTGGTTATCTCAATTCTAAAGACCCTTTATTCATTAATGACATTAAAAAGAAAAGCTCAATTAAATGTTTGAGAAAAAGTCAAACAATTAAGAGTTTGCTAGCAAATAAGCTCAATATTAGTACATACATTTTGTCAGTTGACTATAAGCATGCTCCTTTTCTAAGCGAGTTTTAATATTTTCTTCGCTATAGTTGTCAAGACAAGGTAACTGCGAGTCTTCATAGCAATTGAAAATGATGTCGTTTTCTCGTGCAAGAAGCTCACCAGTGTCCTATTATCAATAAAAATAGTTAATCTTTGGTTCTTGCAGCGACGATAACCAAGTCACAATGTGTGTTCACCACAGGGAAATCAAACAAACCTTGATGGAGATAAACCATATGTAAACAACTGGTTCCAGTTGCTATTAAAACGACTATCCAACATTCCAACTATGATGTAAAGATCGCATACCAAGCTTTTGCAAAACGCTAATTAATCTCAAGAACAGGTTGATGATCGAGACAAAGACCAACTGAGAGCATAATTTATCTTTTAAAAATAGCCCACCAATAGACCAATACAGTTTGCAAAAGAAATCTTGGCTGGAGGAATAGCTAAGAACATTGAAATATTATAGAAATTGAAGCACATCTACTGAAACCTGAATTTTATATTTTTTCACTTGTAATGAAAGTTGTGTTGCATATATAAAGTCGGACTTGTTATATGTGGAAACTTACAACACGACTAATTTGCCACTAATATTTTCGGTCACATTCTGGAAACTTTGAAGCTCGTTTGTATTACTATGACGAAAATGTGGTTTCATAATGCGCTAGTAGAAATTAAGAAAATATTTCATATCGTATCTTTAAACAATGAAGGGTGACAAAATATTTTTAAATTTTATTGTTTGATCATGAGTATTTTTAAGAAATATTTCCTAACACGTCGAACCAATCGATAACCAATTATTTATACCTTTCTAATACATACCTTTCTAACTTTGAAATAGTAATGAGCTAACAGAATGTAAAATAAAATAAAACAAGCAAGTATATCTATGCATAACATTTGCCACACATTGCCACGAAAAATGACAATAATGGTATCGGTAAATTTAGCTAAGTACAAATTTAGTATACTATGCTGTTTTATACTATTTTGTTTTATTTTAGCTGCGTTCTCTCCTAGAATATTCGTCGATCGATCTATAATAAGAATTATGTTATATTAACATATATTTACTAGGTTATTCACATGCGTAGTAGGCAACTTAAAGTTTGACGAGTTAGTTTGTAAAGGAGGATAGAAAAAGCAAAGATGCAAACATACGTAATTGGACGATCAACGCAATGAATCATGATGACAGCTGAAAGTAAAAAGGTGCTAATTTGAAATAATTTAAAAACAAGAGTTATCAGAAAGTTTAATTACTGAAGTCAGGATTACTCATGGTATCTAACAAAAGAAACGGTTGAAAAAAGATAATACGTTTAGTTTTATTAATTGGATAACGGAGGTCCTTCCTGACAAATTTTGCTTAAATTCTAGGTACATGGTCAACTTGAGAATTGTGACATGAAAATTTTTCATTTTATTATTTTATGTCATGTCCTTTAGGGTTTGTCTCAAAATGCAAGCAGAGAAAGGAACTTGTAGCTACGACCAAGAAACCTCCTTGCAATCCTTCATGAAGGTGCATAGAAGATCGAATGCGTTTGTCTTTTGCAGAACAGCTATCTTTCAGAAGACCTTAATAGAATGTTTACGAGTTCAACTGATTGTAGAAAGAGGAGAGAAGAATGACAATCAAGAGAAGAGAGTTTATTGATAGAGAGGAAGAAGGAACATGCTGGCATGCTGCAAGTTTCATATTCCATCTTACATTTTGGCAGTTTAAGTTGTGAAAGATGAGTAATGTGAAAAAAACCCTGTAAAATTGAAAAAGCATGTATGAGTGTATTTCATTTGTAGTCCTGTGAGGTATGTGTGACATAGCTCTTAAGAATAAAATTGCATAAAAAAGTCAGAATTTAATAGACGCGATCAATATATTTTCTCATCTTATCCCTTAGACACATCAAAAGTTGGCAGTTGGAAGACATTTTATAAAAAGTGCAATTTAGATCATTGTAAAGTCAATATTGGTAAGAGAAATAGTCTAAAGTAGAGAAAAAAATCTAAAGATTAAGGAGACAGTAAATAAATAAGCATATAGTTCTATAAATAACCAAGATGTAGGGAGTTGGTTTCATGTGAAAGACTTGTACTGGAAATGAGATAAACTAAACCAAGAAATAGCGTGATAGAAAGGAATAACTATCTCATCAAATTTGGAAAGAGCAGGGTCATTTGTTTTTCCACAAGTTCTTATTATCAGCAATTAATTGAAAGAGAACGCAGCGAAATTCACTGCCGAGATTTACTGAACTATCGGTATATCTGATCTAAGTTTACTTTGCTACCATCAGGGGGTTTCTATAAAAGAGTTATCGGCTTTTTTGATCATGGCAAAGGTGTTACATACGGTTATGTTTATTTTAACCATGGAGACATGTTTAATTCTTATCATGTGTCATCAATAGAAACTTTTCATTTTATTACCTACGTCATGCGGAGTTAAGGTAGTAAACTATCATCATTCCCACTTTCGTTCTTTCAGGATCCATATCACCTCAGATATGATCTTTGTATCTGTAAATATGCTTGTAGTTTGATTAAATGCAAGGGTCAGATAAGTCTATCACGCGCGCGTTTATAATACAGAAATTTTTGACGAACCTTGTTTACAATATCTAAGGGGTGCTATGCTGATTAGATAATATTGATCAATACAAGCACAGTAGGTTATAATGGATAATACAAAATCACAAAGAATGAACAATATTGTATGATGATGTAATAATATTTTGATATTATTGCAATGGTGAGGGAAATAGTATATCAAAAGACATTTCGATAACTTGTTTGTCAAAAAACGTCCGGCAACAACATTTTTTTGTTATACTATTGTATACGAATTTTAATAACAAGTCTTTTTTCCAAACTTTTACCTTAAAAGAAGCTATGCATATTTGTAATAGACGAGTTTAGTGCTGAATGTATTAGACTTCGGATCTAAAGGAGTTTATTTCGTGTAACAGCCGGATATTTCTTGTTTTCTGCAATTTAGCGACAATTTGGCGATGATGCAAACGATTTTGATGCAAGGGAAGGTAGTGATGGTGTCAATTCTAGAAGTTGGCAGTCAAAATGACGATATAATTGAAACATTTCTGTGTAAATTATAACGAGGAGTTTTCCTGGATGGAATTTTAAAACTAACAAATTAGTAGCATTATATTGAGTCTTTGTAAATCAGATGTTAGGAGATCAGGAAAAACTTTAATACCTGAAGATAAAAACTTATTTTAAGCTTGATCTTGGTCCACTGGACCACCATTAGCCCAAGACAGACAGCTTGATATAACTGCAATGGTATTTTACTGGAAAGTTTGACAAGCAACGTAAGAGGTTATAAGCTGTCTATTACAATCTTTGTCTCTAGATCCAAGACTCTGTAAGTGTAGACACTATAAAAATTGCACAAGAGATGTTTATATTTGCCCATTAAGAATTAGATAACATCATTTTGTTTCAAATCTGATGGCTAAGGCATCTTTTTAATCTGAGAATAGTTTATTTCAAACGTTTAGGCTGTAGGAAGGAAAATCTTTGTCTTTCTTAACCATAAGACTAAACATGGCTTATAACTAAGCTCAGCTTTTATGAGTTTTAATAATCAAGTGTAGGGGCTTTTACGAAATTAATTACACTCAAAGCTAGCTACTATTTAAATCATTTTTGGGTATTGGATTTCTAGTTCACGCTCACTTCATCTGTTCCATGTCTTATTATACTGTAATAGACGTGCAATGGCAACAAGTGATACCAGACAGAGTATGAACTTGCCATACATGATACTCATTTTCCACAAAAAATGTAAGCATCTTTGCTTTGTTGCTTTTAGAGGGCAGCTATTTTTCCTAAAACATGACATGTTCTACGGTCAAAGTAAGTGACTTAGTACATTAAATAAATTATCTTCTAGTTTTAAAAATCCATTCTTGACTTTCTTAAGTTTAATTGTGTTCTTTATCAATCTTTCAGACACTGGCTTCAAAGTCTCAACCTACTTTTGGACAGCATTCATGGATATCAATACATCATCAATGCAGCAGAAAAATTATCTAAACCTTAACAGATCTTGTTAACTATAGCTTTAACTATAGATGTTTCTGTTTTGATACCAAAATGAAGGCACTTAAAAAGGTATTACGCTTGTTTGGATGCAAAGTATAAGAAATGAAAACTAGTCAGTTTCTAACAGTAGCTGAGTCAATGATAAATTGTAGGGGAAAAAATATTTTTAGTTTGGTTAAGGATATAGCTTAACTTGCAAAGCATATCTTATTTTGCCATTTCAAGCACACACTATATGAATCCTACAATCTAGAAAAGAACAACGTGCACAGGCCTTCTTCTGAATGATAAACTAAAATGTGTTTTATCCATTAGCAATCTTTTTTTATAGATAGTCAGTATTGTTATTTCAATTTCAATGGAATCTTTCTCGTAAGGTTGCCAACTAGATCTGACCAATTCAATGGGTAAAGATATTTAATCAGCAAGACTAATATTGGGAAAATTGTCATACTGTGACAAGATTTACAAAGATTTAAAGTCCTGAAGGGAAATGTTGGAAAATATAATCCAAACCATACCATCATCTCTTGGTTTTTAAAAGGGTCGAGAGACAAATTGGTAAACGTAATAAAAATTTTATTGATGAAAATGTTTAGCAATCCAGCTTACTGTGCTTAACAACAATGCCTAGCTCTTTAGCAAAGGTTATACCTAATCTATTCTGTTGCATTAATATGATTTCATAAAGTCATACTTGTTTCAACTTAAGCATATGCTGAGCATATGTCGCTTTTATGAGCATATTTCTGCAAAGTATGATATTAATTTAACAACCATGAATGGTGTTGACTACGCCTTTCTAAAAAACAGAAAGAATTCATTAAGGCCAGGAAGAGCAAATAACGGTTTACTTTATATAAACTGTGCAGCGATAGTTGTAAACATTGTAAAAAATCAACTGTCAATTCTACGATACAAACAAAACAAGGTAAAGGTATTTACATAACACGAATAACTAAATTTTAATTACGTTTTAAAAACAAGATCTTTACCTTCAACAGCAAAGTGTAGTTTAAAGGATAAAAAGCTTCTTCATATATTTGCAGAGTAAAGCAAGCAAACGTTTAAATGGTAAAAGATATGAAACGTTTAAAAGCATAGATATCCCAAAGATAGCACAACAAAAAGTATTCTTGATAAATTCTTAATAAATAAATTCTTAATAAGAAACATGTTGACATCTGCTACATTGATCAAATCTGTAAGCTTATTTGAACACGTGGTCGAAAACACGTTGCCAAAAAAGCCCTAATGTTTTCAAACAATTCGCAAAGCCAGAGTCGTTTTCAAAAACAAGTTTTAGATATTTGACTACGAATTGGCTCTAATTTGTCCTAATTACCTTCAGATTGACGAAGTATTTGAAACAATCTACAAAGTTCTATTTTGAAACCCAGCTTCAAAACTAACTCTTCGTAACAATGTTAACTCTTCAAAGCTATCGTCGTCTGATATCCTTTTCACTAGCTTTCATTTCTTCATTCATTGTGTAAACTCAAATTTTAAGTTATTTAATTAGTGTCTTGTCTTTTATCGTTCATGTATAGCATTTTTTTCATTCTTTCTTTATACACTACATATAAAATAAGATTTCCTTATCAAGCTATCATTTTAAACTTGACAACTTCTAATCAATGTAAAGTAATGTACTATGTTTACTTTGCAATTTATCTTCATAACATATTTGTGGTTTTGTAAGTGATTAATTGTTGATTATGGCAAACAAACGGTCGTTTTTGCCAATGGATAACAGAAATTACGACTTTGATGATGAAAAATAGGTGCAACTAAATGCTGGTAGACAATGTACCTAAAAGCATAATAGTTGAAATTAACATTGAGCAAACAAAGTTATATTTGATATATTTATATGCTGATTTCGCCTATAATAAAAGCATACTTGCAAGATGTTTAGAAAGTTCATTCGTCAATCAGTATCGAGAGGAAAGCAGTCACATTAGTAAAGTAGTCTAAGAAATATATACTCATTATACTACACAACACATAATCTGACTAAAAAGTTATACAATATATTGCTGCTTTGTGAAGGCGTCAGATCAGATATCATGATAGACATAAGTGGCAGCTTTCGTGCAGACTAGATAGGATATCACAATCTAATAAGACACGTAAAAAGTGCCAAAGCATTGATTTAAGAGAAAAAGTAAACAAAGAACTAACTTACCAGAAGTCAATGTCATTATTTAACTCTTATCCTGGAGAGAAGACGTTGACTACAGTGTCAACGAAATATCTTACGGCGATGTACAAACCATGGAAATTCTTCGTTAATTATTAGAAGCAGTAAGCTTATATTCGATTAAGAAGTGAGATCTCAGTTATACAAGTAAAGTGATCTGCATATAGGCGACTATAAAGATGAATTGTAATTCATAAAACAACGCTTAACGTTTTTTACTGTACATCCAATGTTAACATTAAGCGATTTGCATCACAAACACTACGGCTCTCAAAACTAGTAGTTTGAAGAGAAGTTCGTTCATTAATTATTCAAGACGTTTTTTTGTAGTGAAAAATAATTTAAAAGGCAATGAACTAATTTAAAACCATCGAAGGTGTCGCGTTTGCATTTATCTGTAAAAGAATTATAAGCTATATAGTCTGGTTCTCGATTTTGCAAAAAGCGAAATTGCTGTGGATGATAAGATTAAATGATTCCTATTACAAACTCATATCTAAACGCTCTCTGTGGTTTGAGCTAAGATTAAATAACACTTGAAAGATAAATGACTGCTTTATTGCAAAAGAGTGAAATACAAGCTGCCGAGGTAACAGAGAAGAACAGGGAGAGCTACAAATTAGTAACTGTCATTAAGACATTTCTCCGTCACATTGAATCATCAAAATCAAGCAAGCGGCTTTATTTGCAACCCAACTGAATTTTAGTTTGTTCGATGTAATTTCAAATAGACTATTCTATTGTTAATAATGAATGAAACACAAGCTTGACCTAGCTGAATCACCGTTTTTACCTTTAAAGATTGCATGTGGCCTTTCCCTGCAATGTACTTATCAGGACCATCTGGAAATAAAAGGATGCCGACATCAAAGCAAAGCCATTAAATAAGTCATGTGATGAATCTTCAAAAAATTACCATGCGTTTCCTTCGAATCAAGTAAACATAATGATTGAAAAATCTTTCTTTAAGCTTCTTTTGGTAGACCAACATCTGCCAAGAAATTTTACTAATCAAGAGATAAAGTGTAGTCATCTTAAACATTTTCCATTTACGACAAATTATTTTTACCAGGTTTACAAAATTTTATACGATATGGATTCCGACTTATACGTCCGAGCTCACTAAATCTTGCTGCAAAGAGCGATGTATACAATTTAGATATATTTATCACTACCTTCTGAGCATATGAAATAACATTCAGATCCTACAGACTGGAATAATTGTGTTATTTGTTAAGGAAGTTTACTTTCAACAGGTAAAATAAAGCGGAAAGAGACTGAGAGTAGCCACACATTTCGCAGTCTGAGAGAATCAATGAATGACATGTGGCGCGTTCAGAATAGTAATAACTTTTACAAGTTAGTACTGACAAGCAGTTTTCTGCCACTAAGCAAGGATAGTCTGCTAATCCAGGAGTTTATCATGTCATAAGCTTGTGTTATGTCAGAGGTGCCTTTCATGAGGTACTGCTTTTAACTTAGACTGCTTAAAATGAAAAGGTACAGTCATTTTTTAACTATTTCATTTTTATGACGTAATGAATAGGTCAAACAAAGTCATACTTTAAAGAAAAAGGTCATATATAAACACAGCAAATAACAAAACAACATTTTATGGCATAGAAATCATATATACAATATCTCTTATACTGTCTGTGAAATATAGCTGCCGTCGTCTGTACATGAGGAGCATATGTAAATGGATGGTCTCTCTTTGATACGGTGTGTTGTGGAAAACCATAAAATTTTCAATAACTCGCAATATTGTTCTTTTCTATATAATGTAATAGGTTAAAAGATTACAAAGTTACTTTTAAGTTTCATCTTGAGTAAGCCGACTAATCAAGCAGATTTTTCGCACTAACGTCTTTGCAAAAAATTACTCAAATCCACTAACCTAAACAGATCCTATCACAAGCAGTCAAATACAATCAGAGTTATTTTAATTACAGCTACTACATAAATTGAATATCTCCCATTACGCACGCTATCAAGAAAAATTGTGGATGGAAGAAAAGTGCTTTTTCCTATCTAGATTAAAAACTAGTCTATTAAATATGGCTACCTAGTAATTGAATAACAAGGAACAAGAACAAACTATAAAAAAGAAATATTTCAAGAAATGTTCAAACAGAAATAATTTTGCTTGTTTGTATATTATTTGTCTTTTAAAGCAATTTGTTGTTATTTACCTCCGAATTTGCTAATTTTTGTCGAAAGGAAAGAAAGTTTTCTTAACCATTATCACATTTTTTGTACATTTACAGAATGAGGCATAATTGATTGATACAAATTTTATGAAAAAATATGGCTTACAAATACATCTCAATGCAATTCTTCAATAAATTTGCAAGCCCAGGATTAGAATATTGATACCAACTTGGTGTACAGGGATTACCAGAAGGAAGTTAAAATGATGCTAAAACATGGATAATGTCACTTAATGTTGTTGTCTCAACAGATTAAACCTGCACAATCAGAGGTACTTGTTGCCTCAACAGATTCAGTCTGTACTGTTAGAGGTACTTGTTACCCAAAAAAGTACGTTTGTGCCATCAGAATTACTTTTTGTCTCAACAGATAAGTCTGTGTTATAAGAGGCACCTGCTGTGGAGTCATCAGTGCCACCGATAGAGGGGGTAGCCGGGGTAACTACCCCGGGGCCCGGGCCATTTCGGGGGCCCGTAAGAAATTAAAGCTGTTTTATTCTGTTTTATTTTGTAATGATATCAAAGTGAAGACTTAAAGTTATGTCGTAATTACCTACTGTTTGCTTTCTTTAGCTTTAGCACAGTTGACTTAATTCCGCTTAGGCCCAATATTTTTTGATAATTCCCGGGGCCTGTCCTAGCTCTCTGCGGCCCTAAAAATCATTGTATGTTAGTAATGTTAAACTTACACTAAGTTATAAAAAGAAGCGAGTTTATGATTTCTTCATCTTAAATAAAAATTACGACAATGTTTCAGATGAGAATGAAAGAAATTCGTACAAGAACTTTGAAGCCGGAAGGAATAATGGTAACCTTTTAAAGAAGAAAACAGTTCCATACGTAAGATTCAATCACCAACCTTTCTGCGAAGGTAAGTATATAACACTGTTTTTGCAAAGTAGATCTAATTAATGCTTGATTAAGTCACTTGCAACATTTTAAATATTTTTAACACTTGAATAAGAAACTAAGCATGTCTTAAAGATCAGAATGGACCTGTATTCTGAAAACATTTACAAGGCTTGATCGTCTTATTACTTGGTTCAGACACTAATAACGTTGATTGTCTGCAGTTGACAATCTTGCTTGGTTTAATAAATTAGCACCTGCAATAAAGAATTTATTGCTGCGTAGATAAAAGTTTTATTACCTTGGAAGAACAGACTTGTAAGTAGAAACAAATGCTACTAAATACAGCTTAAATTCTTGGAAAGTTTTGACTTCATTTTTATCCTGCTCAGACATTTCACCCGTACAACAAGGCAAGAACATACACAATCTTAAATTAATTTTGTCACCACAAAAATAAGAAAAATATGAAAAGCAAACACATTCTGACAAGCCTAACGTCGATTCCTGTCACACTAGAGGCTAACAAAGAAATTAAAAATAACTGAAGAACTGAAGTATTTGGATGATTGCAGACGAATTTAACAACAGAAAAGGCTTTGCACTCCTATAACCCTTTGTCTACTTGTCTATGTGCATCTTTGACTGATCACCTTTCCATAAGGCATTTAATCTTTAACCAATGTTGCTCCGATGGTCTTCCTGACTCTCAATATAAACTTGGTTCCAGAAGATAATCGGTTAGTCTGCGGTTACCTCTGAACGATTTGCTTAAATTTTAAGTGGTGAATTTTAGGCAGCTGTAAGTGTTATCTCTAAAGACCTTGTCAAAGTATGACATGCAGGTATGTCATACAAACGTTGTGGAAATGTTTTAACGGTAGTCTCATACTTATCATTTCATCCTTTCTCACTGACCGCAAAAGCAGTGTCGCTCATGATGGTCAGTATTGTATTAGCTACACCTTAAATGTTGTTAAGTGTACTCTCCTTCTTCTGTTTACAAATGACCAAATTAACTGCTAGGTCATAACCTATACTCAGGAGTTTTTACTGCACACATTATTTAGAAGACAGAAATATAAGCGACAATATAAACATGGCAGCTGACCCTTCTTTTGTGTGGAACAAATAATTCTTGTTACCTCTAATGTAGCCAAAATCAAACATTTTTTGACAAAGTTAAGAAACGATGAAGTCTTGCAATCTTATTACTTGGAAGCATTCTATCCCAAAAGTACCTATTTAGTCTTTCTGTTTTACTTTTATTAGTGATGTTTCCTGAAAAGATGTATTCACCGAATTGCTAAACCTGCAGAAAAACATTCCGTTATCTGTTCCGTACAAGTCTACTTATACCGGGGACTGTCCGTCATCTTTGTAAGTCGTCTATTTGACGAGATTATTGTTATGATATTTATGCTGAAGTATCTCACAATTTACCTCAGTTTACTTGATTGAATCCTACATTTAATCTGTTATGCAACTGGTCCTAGGTCGGCATTCTAATTGTTTTCACATTGCTGTGACGTTATTTAAGTTTCATTTTCCTGTAAATATTTCTAATATCATTGCTTCTTTGATTTAACGTCTCTTACTCCAGCAATAAGCCTACCGACTCTCGCCCATACACTATTTTCGAAAACATCATCTTTCTTCAGGCCTCGAGTCTGCGGAACTAATTGCCATCGGATTAAATTGAACTTACATATACTGTTAAACTCACCATTAACCGTTGTATTTCGTCTGATTAAGTATTACCACCTTTCTATCTCTTTGATATACTTTCTGTGCCTCATCGTCTTATAGTTTCCATTTAAAGTTGTGATTACCAATGCAATTAAACAATTCATCAAGGAATTGGAAAGCTTTCAGTTGTTTCATGATAGTTAAAACACATGTAGAAATCGATGGTTTTGTATAATAAGGAAATACACGAATGCGTTCTACATCAAATTATAAAACATTCAGCATGATTCCAAGTTTACTTTCATTACATTGTGTCTAATAAAGTCAGGCACATTAATATTGTTAGTACTCACAAACGATAACATATGTCTAGAATTTCTATTACATTAGACAATACTTACTGAATTCATGAAATACATGGCACAGAGTTCCTGTAAAGTAAACATGACATAACGAAAACCGTAAAAGTGAATTTGTGTAATCCCAACAGATTCCTCTTTCAAAAATCGTACATTTTCCGTTGTCTGGTGTACAACATTTGTTTTAGTAAATAGTTGCTTCCGTTTTAGATTTTTTCTTACTCATCAGACAGTGAATAGGGGGCGAATCTTAAGCCCTTGGAAACTAGACATCATACCTGCTACGTAACTTTGCGTATATTACATACAATGTTTAGTAACTTATTAGTACGTGATACGTACTTACCTGATATCGTCAACCAGCTAAACTTGCAACTTGCCAGTAATAACATGATATGGAAATTATGTCTTTGGTCTAAGACATAATTGTGGGCCAATTAGATTTCTGACTTACGCATTAGTGTGCATGTACATAAAACCCCAGAAAAGTATTTAAAAATACCAGAATAAGAAGATAATATCTTAAAGAAAAGTAAAGTAGAGTAAAGTAAAAGGATTAAATAAACAAAAATATAGTCTGTAGATAATTTGATCTCTTTGCTTATCTTCCATTCATTCGATTCTGTCTTGCTTTGTACCATTTATTACATTATTTTATTGCAACGCTTAAATAAACTAAGCACTCTACTAAATAATTGGTTGGAACAAAGTATCTATAGTTAATATCTAACCTGACTTCGTTCATATCCTATTTCAATACTTCACCACCGTAACTCTAGTAATATGACCCTCCGATATAGAGCCTCTTTCAATATCTGATACACTGACGTACAGACGAAAAGCGATCTATTTTATTGTTGCTATTTATAAACTTCTAAAACACAATGGCTTGATGTATAAAGGAGAACACATGCTAGTAATGTTTTTTTTGTTTCATTGATAAAGATAAACTCTCCTTTTTTTGTCTAGAAAGTCTATTTACAAAACAATGCATGTGGCCAAATAGAAGAGACGTCACCATCCAATCTAACTGGTGGACACAAATTCATATTCGCGAATAATTTTCACGGTCGACAGAAGCCCAGCCCAGCTGGCAAGAAGGTCAAACCTTTTAGTGACTGGTCTCAGTGTTAGCTGGTCTGAAACAGCATAATGGTAATTGCTATAAGTATTTCAGATTTTGATGTGATCATGTGAACTTTCGTAAACAAAGAAACGTATCACCCATATCACAACGACGCAGCCTTTAAACATACAACTAAGAACTAGGCTTATCAACGCAGGAACATGGTGGATGAATGTCATAAAATCTGGAGGCCATTTCAGAAAGATTATTTCTTTTGGGGGTATTTATTTGAGGCCATTCTTGCTTATTTTCCACATTAACATCTTTGCCTATTTTATCAGATCTTGTTATAAACGACTTAAAAACTGAATTCTTCTATTCTAAATAAGGCCAGTTCGATGTTTTAGTGGATAATATTCTTGGGTAGAGCTAGATAATGTAAAAAATAGATCGTTTTAGCCGAGAAAATTGAGTATCTGAGATATTTGCCATGACCAGTAATGTAGCTCATAGTAGCAAATGCAGGATTAATTAATACTAGCTCCTGATTAGTGAAAATCAAAATGACATGGTATAGACTAAAAGAAAGGGGTCGATTTGAGGTCAAAAGTAAGACAATCATTAATGTACATTAGGTAGAAGGAAGAACAGATAATTGAAGACATAAAGTGTTATTTGAGCGTTAGGCTACCCAAAAAATGTGATAACTTAATTGGCAAGGAGACGAAAACGTAGAACTCGCTTCAGGCTAGAAAATAAACGTTATTTGACGTATGCAAAAAACTTTCCTCAATTTAGTAATAAAATTCGTAGCAACTGACCTATCTCGTCATCTTCTTATATACAATTAGATTCTAATCTTGGCAACAACTAAGTGTAAATGAAGGATGAATACTTGCACGCCTTCGTGGTGGGAAATCTAACCACAATGTATTGATCTAATATGACTTGGCATTAAATAATAACTTCATAGCATCATTTCTGATTAAAATTGTCGGATTTATAAGAAGTAAAAATAGTCCACAATTCAATAGTCTTATTGTATGCGTTAAACAATAAGACGTTGACATCTTCTTATGCATCTTAATTGCATACTAGAAAAACGTTCTATTGCTATTCTTTTCTTATTTTTGTGTAATATGTGGTGTGCTACTGGAAGTTACATAACCGAATTTGTGTTTCGTACCGATTGTCATATCAATCTATTGCCTTTCAATCTCAGTGATTCCCAACGATTTAGCCTAAAACAATATATTTTTCGATAAAACGTTGTATGTATTTAGTCTGAAAAAAAATATGCTACGTTACGACAGTGAACTGAAAGTGACAACAAACTGCTGTCAATCTTATGGTTTTTAACACTCGTATAAGTATGTTAGGTTCCGAAATATTACAAATTTAATATTCAACGGCAAAGCTGTTGGAATTATTGAAAAACATGTTTGTTTCTGGAGTTAAATGATAAAATTCATGACGACAAGACATTTAAAGGTCTACAAAGTACAATGCAAGAGTCACTGGGTCCCTTTAAAGACAGTAAATGATTCAGTAAAGGAATACTTAAGACTTTCAGAAGGATTAGAACTACTGCCGTTTAATGGTTGGTTTCGTTTCGAAATCCCAAGACTATAGCACTATACTTAAAAGATCCAGAAAGAGCGTCTATGAGCATCTGAAACCCTTTTGAAGGTCTGGATTGACATTACCAGAGTAGATGATAAAGGGCTTTAAAAGTAAGAACTGTGTTTCAGGTGTAAACTAGACTTATCGAATTACTGAAGATCACAGAGTTTTAGGTATGTGCTTTCCTAAAGAAGACACAACAGCTTTATTTCGCCAACATGGAGCATCGGTTTAGTGAAATTAACTTGGTACTTTATTACGTATGTTATTAATTTTAATAATGGCGATATCATGTGTGGCTCCTAATTGTATCAATCGATGGATGCAGGAAAAGGAAAGTCCAAACCACCAGCGGCTTGTGGAGCTTATTACATACAAGACTCATTTTCATATCCAGTAAATGCATCATACGGTTTTTTATGATCAAGATGATGTCTTACACATAGTAAAGTACCGACACTACTTAAGATACCACCTTATTTCAAAACAAAAACAACTAAACACTTGAAAAGTTGCAACTTAGTATATGTTGAAAGCAAAAATGTTTGATGTAACCCCAAGAACAAGAAAAATACTTTATTTTAAGTATCATTAGATGAAATCAACTATAAAAACGTAGATATTTGCAAAAGCTAATCAAAAAGTAAAACAACAATGTTAGGAAATTGGCGAATGAAAATGTACAACATTAGTAAAATTAAAGCCAAGTTAAAAACTTTGGATTGTCAGTAGTAACTCAGTTTTAATTTTGAAAGGCCTGTTCAAAATAGAGTGAAAAACGTTTGCATTGTCTTGAGAATTTCTACATACTCTTGTTAAAGGGAAAGCTCTTTATTTCCTCCATCCATTCAAGATAATCAAGCAATGTCAACTGTTCTGTAGCCAATTCACAGGCCGCAAGCAATATAGGCGGAAACTCTATGATAATAGCCTCACTAAGGCTAAAAATGAAGTTGAAGAAGTAAATGTAGGTTTTTATACGTTAAACTCATAACAGTGACTCACTGCCTTCATAATCCTTAAACCAGTGTTTGTCAATATTTTTCGGAACTGAATTTGATTAGAAACTAAAGTATACAAAACATTGCAGAATCGATTTTGCATTTGAAGTGAGCCGATGATGTTGATCTCAGCTGATGAACCATTTTGACATCCACCAAGAACATACTTCTACTTACCTTAACTTTGGTTTTCAAATGGAAGACTTAGGTTTGATTCCCTGTCTTGAAACAGAAGCTTCTTTACCCTTTCCTCCCTCCAAAGTCGGTAAAAAGAATAACAGGAAAGAAGTAGAATTAGGATTGTGACAATCGGAGAGACAAACCCGGGTCTCGCGACTTTAAAATTTGACGCCTTTTTTACTTAGTTATACAGCTCAGTAGGAAAAGTCGAAAAACCATTAGCCAATCAACCCCGATCTGCCGCCCTAATTATTTAGTGTCGGTCTATTGGTGTATACGCTGTACAAACAGCATGTATTTTGTGCCTACAATGGATTCTTTTAAGGCAGTTTCAACTAGTTTTATGCAGTAGAAGACAGCATAGTCTTCTGGTAAGAACTCGAGTCTCGCGACTTTAAAATCTGACGCCTTTTCTACTGAACGAAACAGCTTACTAAGAAAGGTCGAAAGATTATCATTCACTCAAGTCCGATCGTTTACCCTTGTTATTGGGTCTCTGTCTATAAATGTATACGCTTTACAAGCGGCATGTGTTTTGTACCTAGAAGGCGTCCATTTATCACCGTTTGCATTAATTTCATATATTTTAAGTCGACCGGGTGCTCTTCTGTAAAGAACAGAAATTAGGGTATCAGTACGACCACCGGGGCGTCGAACTCGGGTCTTACGATTCGCATAAGCCTTCTTAGATATACATTTCGCGTGTAAAAAAAACAACACTGAAAGGGTAAGAGCAAGATAAAAGAGAAAATTCAAACCATAAAACACATTTATGGTTCACGCAAAGTTGGTCATAAATCATAAATGGAAGACTTAATCAAAGCAAACTATTTTTCTTTTTCTCAATCAATAATCATGTTGTGTCTTGACCAATCTCTCTATTTGCTTGTTTACAAAAAATTTCAATATTTTCAGCAAATTTTAACTTCTGTTGGTAATTGTGCCCAACACTGCCACCATACAACGAAGAAATAATTGAATCTGTAATATGATAGAGATATATAAGAACACGGATGACATTGTCTGGTAAGTAGAGCAAATCACTGCATAATCACTAGTTCTAAACTTCAGTTTGATTAATAGTTAAGCATCTACAGCGTACAGAAATGATCTATCCTATTCATTATTCCTACCTTATCACAAAATTGGAGAGTGAAGGTGAAAAATCAAATGACTACCCCGGAACTATTTTAAATCTTTCAAGGTTTTACAGTCCATCCGTGGAGTCTTACATAACAAAAATTCAAAGTTCGTTATTTTCAACTTAGGATATTCGTTGCTTGGTCTGTCTCGATAACTATGCAAATACCATTGATTAAGTATGCCAATATATATCAAGCTTTCAATTTTCACTTAACAATATAGTACCACCTAGGTGATATCGACTTTGAGAAAGTTTAGATCTATTTAATTTCTTTTGTCGTATGAATTGTAGCTTCCATAAGAAAAGTTCAAAACAGGATATAAATATCAATCTACCATCTGGATCAGACTCACGATTACGACAGCATGTCTGTTTGATGTTTTTCATTCATTTCTGCACTGAATCTTTAAGTTATCAAACCAATTCAAATGAGGATGCACTGGGATAGATAACAGTCTAGCTGTTGTCTGATTAACTTGTGTTTTGCAAAATGTTTCCGAAACCTGTCCTCTATTTCCAAAAAGACTCAGCAATCATTCAGTGAAATGCAATCAAGCTTCCATTTGATGAGATCCTCTTCACATAGGATAAAACGAGTTAATCAATCGCTTGTCGCATTTCTTTGATCATAGGAATATCGCATGTCTTGAAGGAGTTTTTAATAATAAATTTAAAACTCCATTGATCATTACTTGCTCAGTTCCACCGTTGGATTATATGAATCTGAATAAAATGGATGTTTTTTATGAGCAAGGTCTTACTCATTAAAACGCCGATCTTCATAGTTATCAGGAAGCATTCAAAAATTTATGAATATGTTGTCAATCACACGATAAGACCTCCTCAATGATTCAAGAATAGATTTTGAAAAGCAAACCATGAGGACACGATGACATCTGTGACCTGCTAAAGTACAGTTCTTAATAATTTCCGAATCGTTAACAATATGTTAGCATATTTCAGTAGAGTAAGCGAAAATTTCACATACCACAAAAGGCATGTATCTATCTATTTATCTATCTATCTATCTATCTATCTATCTATCTATCTATCTATCTATCTATCTATCTATCTATCT
>JANTCA010012169.1:0-26777 GCA_024741275.1 Chironex yamaguchii | reverse complement strand
TACTCTGAGGAGTGTCAGACGAAAAAAGCTTTTAAGTATGATTTTAGCGCAATGTCGCAAATTTTCAAGGCGAATAGAAAAATATGCTTAAAAGTAGTAATTCAAATGCAATAAGAATAGGTTATCATCAAATTCCTGCCAGCACTATGGGAATCGGACTAATGCAAGAAACATCTAGAAACAAAACTTCATGCATTATGATTTTCCCAATCCATAGGATCAGACATTGCAGCTGTAAGACATTCAAAGGAAATAACTAATATAAACTCATCTAGTGTTAGTCAACCATGCTAATCATATAACTGGTACGAAAGTAATCTGATGACACTAACCACTGATGTAAGAGCCATGCAGAAGCCATAGATCCTTGCCAATCCAAAGTCAGCTATCTTGATATGACCAGATTTTGTTACAAGTATATTCTGCGGTTTCAAATCTCGGTGAACAACACGATTTGTGTGTAGAAAATCAACTGCCTGCAGCAATTGGAACATCATACTCTAGAAACAAAAAAATTAAGCCCAACATGCTTTACATTCTGATTTGCTCCTAGGCAACATGGTATCTAAGGAACAGCAATCAGCAGATCAACATTTACAAACAAAATATTTAAAGCAACAGAATTGCCTTTGAAAAATCTTTGCATCTACTTGTCGATAAGTGCCCTATAATCAAACATCAGATTTCAGCAGACAAGGAGAACAATTGCATCAATGCCAGATGCTGACTATAAATCAGAGTTGCCATGAACTTTCAGATAATCCCCAATACTTGAAAAGGTCACGACAACAGTAACCAAACCAAAAGGATTGGTAAATGCTAACACATCTAAAAAACTTACAACGAGCTGCTTATCAACATAACTTAGCATTGGATGACATATGACAGCCTTTCAAACTCAGTTACCTTGATTAAGTGCTCTGGAAGACCAGGGGGTGGGTATCTCTCCAAAAATTTAGCCAAATCGTGATCAACATGCTCAAAAACCAAATTAAGATATGATTCTCGTCGATTAAAATTCGGTGACGCTGAGTGGAAAACATCAAATAGCCTAATAAAAATAAAAACATCAATTCATCAAAGAAAATGAGACATTCACTTTCCCATGCAAAGGTAAGATGTACAAACAATGCTAATTATCGTTTGTACCACAGGCCTAAAAGAAATACATCCCAGTATTAGCACCACATCCACAAAGACAAAAAACTAAAAATGTTTCCAACAAGGCACTGGAGCTGAGTAGTCCCTTTGATATCCAGATTATTACAAGGACACCAAATTGCCTTCTCTAAATCATTTGCACATGCAACCACCCCTTGAACTGACAACTTCCACAATTGTTAATGGTCTTCTCTAGTGTGTATTTCTCCTGCAAAAATTCTCTATAGAAGCAAATAGTTTCCAGGCATATTATACAAATTGTTTTTATGAAAATCAATATTGTTATATTAATATGTTAGGAGTCCTTGACATTTAACAATTTTTAGAAAGGTTAACGGCTCAATAATCCCACATTTTTTGCTGATGACATAAAATGTAGGGTTCTGAAAGAGAAAAATGTCCAACAGAGATAACTTTTCATTAAATGATCGTCAGACATTAAACAAGTGCTATGTCAGACTCTGATCTGGATAAACAAATGTCAGTTATGAAGTTATAGATGCCACTGAAAAATGTGCCAGTCACATACCCAGGAATCTCAATTGGACATCCTTACTGAACATGATACAGCAGCTGCAAGCCATTTAGGGAAAGAAATAAACCGGATACTATAAAATCCCAGATATAAGTCCTGGGCTTACATTATTTCAAAGCCTATTTGGGGGGAGGCTTATAACCGGGGGGTATATCCAGGGGGGCTTATAACCGCGAGCATTTTTGCATCAAAGAAAAGAATTGAGAATATAATCTTGACCGTTGTTCTCGATCAGAATAACTTATACATTGGAATCATCACTGCTTTCATCACAACAAGAGTTCCCCGCTTCAGCACTACATGCTTGAACCAGAAAATCATCACAGTGAAAATGCTATAGCAGTAAAAACTGAAGAAGATGTAGTTGGCCATATTCCCGATTTACTGGCTTGTGCACTGGCTCCAGAAATTAGTTGTGGAAACATTGTATCTGTTGAACAGTCGTTAAAGATGAACCTAGAAATGCTCCAGAGGGTACATGGGTATTAGGAGGTGGCATTGCAAGTATAATGTTTATGAAGAGAAGACACTTAAGTGTAAAATTAGGAAAATGCTTAGAAAAGCATTGACATAATAACGTTGTATGAAACATATGAAACATGAATAGAAATACATTTATTTACTTCTATCTGTCTTGTTTTTTGTCTCAACTGCCTGAAGGTACCACAAAATCCCAACTCATAATAACAAAAGAAATATCACACAAAAAAAATTATATGGGCTTATATCTGGGATGGGCTTATAACTGGAAGGAAAATTTCTGTTGTCAATTTGATGGGCTTAGCAGAATTTTGGACAAAAGAAGTGACAATACTAGTCTATTGAGGGCAATTAACACTTCTTACTGTACTGGCACACCTTACATTGAAAGCCAGATGACATGTTGGCACCAGATCATGGACTATTTGTAGTTCCTCTGATAAGCAGCTCTTTATTTCATCCTGATGTCCATGAGAAGCATGAGTCAGCAGTGGTTGATGTGCCAATAGCACTTCATCAATGAAGTTAATTCTTTGGTTACTTCATGGAATAACTGATACACATTATATGCTTACATATACTTTTACCTACCACAATATAAAAATTGGAGGTGAGAGGTTCTATACGGCACATCGTTAAACCTTAACCCCAGTTGTAGCTGACAGACAGATAGATGGACATGTCGTACACATAACTTTTTAACACAAATAACAAACATAAACCCTATCAAACAAAAATATTGCAAGGACAAGGACATTATGAGTAAGGATGGGGCACTACGTCTCTAGGGCACAGTCATTTGGCAATTTAACGTGTGTGAATAGTATTGTTTTTCACGGTTTCGTAGTGGGCAACACTATCTATTGTATTTTCCCTTTTTCCTTTGCTGGTGGAGTACATGACACTTCCCTTACTAAGAAACACGCGTGAAGTTTCTGACGTTTTCCTAGAACTTCTTCATAGCACTCCGGGGAGAAACTGATACAGCAGAATAACTTGGACCGAGCCAAATTCATAACGCACAAAATTTCTCATGTTGCTCGTAGCATAACCAAGTCAATCCCACATGCGCTGGGCGTCATTAGAAACGCGAGTTTTCAAGAGTAGGATAATCTTCATTGGTTGCTGCGAGCTCAACATATTTAACATTTGATCGCTGTTTCTACGAGACAAAATCCCTCACAAGCTTTTGAACACAATCGATAAGGTTTCCTCTCTGGATAACCCCTCACCTTTAACAGAACAAGGTCAAAGCCATTTCGGGATACAATCACTGATAATATTAGATCTTTTCTTGCATACTGTACCAAGAATAATGGCCACTGACGTCTTGCAAGAAATCTCACTTTTGCATTAAGCCACAACAAACCTTCCATCAGCACACGGTCTTCGCAAGACCCAGCTGACATTGGTCCTGACATTTTTACCAATTCCTTCTCCGACGACGTCAGGGTATATCACACATATCACTACAACTACAAACGTCTCGTGTCACATTGCATGTCAGTAATGACACGGCCATCATCCCGCATCATACCCCGTGCTTGTCCCTAGATCAAATGGACCATAATTCACTCACTCAAATCGACATTGTAATCACTTGCTCACACAGCTATCTACAGTTCTTCCCAGTTTACATTTTGCATCTCAGTGAGTAAACTGAATAGGTTATTAATTTTCATCTGGGAAAAAACGACCTTAAATTCCAATTAAAGCTTTACATAAAGAGGTAGTCACGGAAACCTGCTTCTCGGGCGTGAGAGGAATGCGGTACAATGATAAAATCCTGACAAAAAAACGAGGCGGTTGCCACGCGGAAATCAAAACTGCCTCATCAATTTTTAGCGGACGGCGAAAATGACGGAATGGAGGAAAAAACGGAATGATACAAGCAACAGACAAAATGCTACCCTATCCCATCTTCGATGTGGTCTCATCCTACACGAAGCAGTCAAAATGAAATATATCCGGGATTCTAAGCTATCTTTTAACTTGGTCAGTTAAAGGCTTCATTGAAGCAGAATATGAATGAATTATAGGGGTGCAGACCATCCCACTTTTGTAAAAGGGGGTCCAAAACACAAAAATTCACTGTAGATGAAGAGGATAATTGAAAAGAAAAGTTTTAAGTAATTGTCACAAACAATGTCTATAGAGGATCTGCCAGGCCCCCTCCTACAGGCAGCATTGAATGAATTGCACGAGTTTTTGGAAACTGACGTTAACATTCAACACATTCGTCACTATTCAATGGTGACTATTAACTGCAGCTTGATGTGCATTTGCACTGTTGACAATTATAGTGAAGTAAAGACCATTTGGCTCCACTGTATGTTGCAAACTTAGGATTGTTAAGATATTTTCTGGACCAACTGTGTAGCTTGAAAGCAATACACCATACTCTGTTTGGAAAAAGCCCTTCCAACAATGGATGCTCATGCATTATACATATATCTGACACTGTTTCATTCAAGAACACATAAAAAATGAACTTCAAGTCATGCATCTACCACTACACATGTTCCCTAATTATCACCAAAGCCACTGCTTTACATTTTTATTACAGTTCTATTACAGGCATGATATGGAATTCTAACAAATATATATCTAATGATACATAAAAACAATTATTTGCATTATCACAATTTTGACATTTGCTGTTTTTATTTTATGGATTTACAGTCATTTCAATTAAACAATTAAAAAGCCACCTAAAAAAGTGCCTCCAGGACGAAAGTTCAAACTGATAGTGGAATTAATACTTTTTCCAGTACAAAACTTTTACTCAAAATTACAATACTATTCAACACTTTAAAAACTTCTGTAAGAACACGAATAAGCAAATTAATAGTGACAACTAAATAATGTTTTAGAATTTCAGCATTTGGAGAGTTAACTCACAATTAATCTAATCAATTCCTTGCAGTTTACCAGTAATATAATTTATCCTCACATTAGAGGTGTCTTAAATTGGTTTACATTTAATCTGTTACCATTTACAAATTTTAGAGAAACACAGTAAAACTTTATTAAAAAGAAATGCTAAGAGAAAAACCTTCAGACTTTTAAGAATACAATGATTAGTCATTATAGCAATATGTGAGTGTCTCAGTCAAGTGTGTTATAGGTAATAAGTGCTACTTCCTTACTCTTACTACTTCTTTGCAAAGAAATAGATGTCTGACCAAGTAATGAAACGTGACCATTATAATTTATTGTTGGAATTATCGGATGACAACTAATGATCTTCCTATTACCAAGCTCAATTCTATCATAGCTAGCACTTGACTCAGAGCATGAAAAACAAGCAAGGCAAATGATATCCTTGCTTCAACAAACCAGTATGTATCACATTTGATTCATAATAAAAAAGTCTGGAAGTAATTTCTAAAACCCACAGCATCAAAATGTTAGAAATACATAAGCATTCTTGTCTCTTATGCTCCATATCTATATCTATATCTAAAATATCAGAATTACAGAAAATGAAAAGACTGATCCTCTTACTCTGAGACAGATATATACATATCCACATAAACTTCAACAAATAATCACTTTTAACATTTTGACATTCTTCTTCAGATACATTCTTCAAAATGGTAAAGTGTTTATTTCCTGAAGTTTATATATATTTAAAAGACATGGATGACTGAGCTATATCATATATTGCTTTATAGACTGATGGGAAGCTAGATTAGCTAGACCAAAAGTAAAAAGAACCAAATTAATTGGACTCTAATTGCTTTGATGTCTACAATTTAATGTCAATTTATGTACAGCAAACAAACCATTATGCTATACATTATGATGAGGTCTTAAATTAATTGGTTGTTTCAACAGGCTCTTAAACATTCAAACAAACTTATATTCAAAGCTGTCATTACTACAAGCACTACTCTTGATCAAAAAAGTAAATTGGCACTCAAAATACAAGATTAAAATAACTATGGATACAATTACTACAAGACAAACTTGCTTTAAGCCACAAGAAAACCTAAAAGATTATTCTTCACCAAATATGTCAAATATTCAAGTGCTTGTGAGTGAAAATGGGCAAGAAATGGACAAATCAGCAGGGAACAGATTAAGTCTCTGTTCTTGAGATCCATTAAAAGATCTTTGTTAACCATGCACCTGGGAACAGGGTATCAAGCACCTAGCCAGAAACAAACAACACTAAGTTATGACCCCTCAAACGACTGTATTCTAACGCTTATGCCACAACATGTAAGATGGGTACAGGATTTAGTTACGATAACAGGGATGGAGACTTTTCAATTAACTTAATAACTAAAACGTGACAAAATTTCATCTTACCTAAGTTACACCAAACGTTTAACTATTAGCCTTTACTAAGTAATATGAATTATGAGAAAAGTATGAGATTTAGGATATCTAACTTTGCTGCCAAGGCCAAATAACTCAAAGGAATAGGCTCAAGACTTTCATCTTCATGTACTTTGAACTACTTGCCCACCCTGTGTAGTTCATGATTAGGGTTTCTTGATCAATTAACTTTAAAGTGTCATTAGACAGATCATAACAGTCAAAGACATTCAAGGTCAGCCACAGTCAGGTTCTGCGTGTTCAATTTCCTCAACGAAAAAGAGCGACCCCAAATGCAATTTACGTAATAACAGGGGAGTAAGCTGTCCACTGACGACGGACTTGTATTGGGAATACTCAATATGTTCTCCTTACCTAGCCTATCTATATTTCTAGTTTCCCACATCAGGAGAGTATAGCTAGTCAGCGACAAGAAAATATCTGGGGCGTGACGTGACTTTTTTGTGTTCTTGATTCCGCTATTCCGCCTTTTTCTTCACTTCAACAAGTTACAATGTTATTTTGGCTAGGGAAACTCCCGCATCAGATTCATACAAACCTTTGTCAACAAATAAAATCTCTACAGATCTCAGTACTAAGATAATTGAAATCAAAGCTTAAAAGCTGAGTCCTGCGCACAGTAAATAAGCCTATGAAGTGTAATTTGTGATCAATGGAATTGAAACGGTACCAGTCACCATCTAATGGGAATTTGATGGTACGCTGCAAAGCAAGTTTGGTTGCTCAGATCTTCACCGACCTAACTCAACAAATTTAAATTTTGCAAGTGACTTACTAATTAGTAAGGCTGAGCTAATAAATCACAAATAAGAGGAACAGGATTTCATGCTGATAGAATCGAGTTGCTTGAAACGGTACGAGCCAGAACAAGACGGGTTAGAATTATCTACTCAGATTCCAAAAGAGAGCTTTCAAATTGTAAGCATTTCGTTGCCGTGCTCAACAAGGCATATTTGTAGTTACAACATAGAGAAGGGATTAACAAATTCAAAATGCGCGACAGATTTGGCTTACGATCCCAATGAAAACTTAGAAAATTAGCCTCTGTCACTACACCTCCGAGTTAGCACATGTGATTTTGTGATAGCGACGGTCAGGAAATAACCCACAAAGAAGTACGATTATAGAAACCGAAAGTTTTCATATCAAAGATACGTGCGTCATATGCTAGCACCATAGTTCAGGGGAGCAAAAGGAAATCAATGATAAATAATTTCGTTAAAAATATAAACAAACTTATCCGTGAAAGAAACGCTTACCGAATAACATTTGGGTGTCTTGCGTTGTCCAGCTGTTTTAAAAGTGCAATTTCTCGAATAGTTGATGTGGGTATCCCCTCCTCGTAATTTTGTTTCAGTCTCACCCTCTTTAAAGCTACAATCCGGTTGTTCTGGTGATCAACTGCTCGAAAGACGGTACCATATGCTCCGCGCCCAATTAAGGCCTGCTCTTCGTAGTGTGGATCAGCCACAACAGATGACATGCTCATGATTTCGTGAATCTCAGTTTAGATCAGCCACAGTAGCTTCTGCCAGCAATAAACGACAACATCAGTCAGCCCTCGGGCCTCTATAGCTCGGATGACTGTTCCCTTTCTGCTGTTGCAACGATCAATCACTATACCTCGGTGCCTTTTCGAATCTCAACAGGTCTGCATCAAAGGTGCCCGGCATCGTTGCAAACATCGCTGATATCTTATAAACAGTGTCATATGCATCTACAGAAGAAAATTTGACGCTCCTGATTAGCACTAATTTCCCATGTATTCAGTATAATCGATGTCGATCAGGTAACCGCTTGGCAAAATTCACTTTCACTAGCAACCAGACCCTTGCCGTTGGTTACTGAAGAGATTGCTACTTGAAAAGTTATAAAATTACTTAGATACAATGTGATGCATACCGTCTACTTTTACGGTCTTTCTCTGGTACGCAGGCCTAGTCATCCATCGTGTTCTGGTCAAATTGAGTGAATAGTCCCACGCAAATCTCTGGGTTACAATGTTATATTTAATGCTTTGGGCAGAACCATGTGCTTGATACTAGCTTGGTTTTGATTGGTGTAGTTGGTCACCTCTCCTCCTCCTATTGGTCAACGACCACCTGGTCAAATTTTTCTTCTTTGGGCTATTGTGTGAACCATCTCAAGGTAAAACCCCGCACACGGTTGCTATGGTTGGATTTTTCTACTGCATCACCAATTTCGAGTATGTGAACTACCATTACTGAGGTTGACCAGAATCCCTACCCAGAGAAACAACCAAGGAATCTCCTAATCTCAAAAATAATTGCGGTTTGTGGCCAACACAGCCAAAACAGAAAACTTGCAACATTCCCCTTATTTCACATATGTCATCTCGTTG
The DNA here is from genome assembly GCA_024741275.1 of Chironex yamaguchii. NCBI lineage: Eukaryota > Metazoa > Cnidaria > Cubozoa > Chirodropida > Chirodropidae > Chironex > Chironex yamaguchii. The sequence goes on along the minus strand of JANTCA010012169.1, from coordinate 17,892 downwards.
AAATACGAGCAACACCCTCACATTGGCTGACCTCCAGGATTTTTGTCACATGACACCTGGAATTAATAGTAAAAGAAAACACAATAAACTGAATTACACGCAAACTGACACTAAATTTTGTGCGCAACTAAATGTCCATGAAAGTTAATTTTATCCGTAAGCTACCGTAACCTAGGACAATTTTGTAAATCACAAATGAGAGTTCGAATCACCAACGCAACAGTAAAGCAAAGCAGATAAGATAAAAAATGCGCCAAAAATACCTACAAAGATTTCCTTTCACTAACCATCTTGAAATGTTAGAAGTTGTGAAGTAAGAACAGAAATTAAGGTATGAGTAGGACCACCGGGACGTCGAACCCGGCTATCATGGTTGCAAATATAATGTCCTTCCTATTAAGCTAAAAAAAGCTCAACAGCAAAGGTCGGAAGACTATTAGTCATTCAACCCCGATCGTCTACCCCTGTCACAGGGTGTCTGTCTATTGGTGTATGCGTTGTACAAGCGGTATGTGTTTTTTGCCCACAAGGCATCCATTTAACACCGTTTGTAAATTATTCCATGTAGAAGTCAACAGGGTGGTCTTGTGTAACAAAAAGAAATTAAGGTATGAGTAGGACCACCGGGACGTCGAACCCATGTATCATGATTGCAAATCTGACTCCTTTCCTACTAAGCTAAACGCAACTCAACACAAAGGTCGAAAGACTATTAGTCATTCAACCCCGATCGTCTACCCCTGTCACAGGGTGTCTGTCTATTGGTGTATGCGTTGTACAAGCGGTATGTGTTTTTTGCCCACAAGGCATCCATTTAACACCGTTTGTAAATTATTCCATGTAGAAGTCAACAGGGTGGTCTTGTGTAACAAAAAGAAATTAAGGTATGAGTAGGACCACCGGGACGTCGAACCCATGTATCATGATTGCAAATCTGACTCCTTTCCTACTAAGCTAAACGCAACTCAACACAAAGGTCGAAAGACTATTAGTCATTCAACCCCGATCGTCTACCCCTGTTACAAGGCGTCTGTCTATTGCTTGTCTATTGGTCTATTGGTCGTTGTACAAGCGGTATGTGTTTTGGGCCTACAATGTATTCATTTAACACAGTTTGCAATGATTTCATGTAGAAGTCGACAGGGTGGTCTTGTGTAAAGAACAGAAATTAATGTATGAGTACGACCTACCGGGATGTCGAACCCGGGTCTCACGACTGCAAATCTGACACCTTTTCTGCTGAGCTAACCAGCTGGTTAGGAAAGGTCGCCAGACTATTTGTCATTCGACCCCGATAGTCTACCCCTCTTATTGAGTGTCCGTCTTGTTGTATACCCTGTACAAGCGACAGGTTTTGAAGTGGTCAGGCGTATTGTCCCTACAATTATTAGGTCATATAAGGGGTTCTGGGGAAATGTTTTCCTTAAAAAGATTGAAACGAAAATACTGAATATTCTAACTTAATCCTCAGTATGATAATTCATACCTATTTTCGACTTTAACATTTGTCGCTAAAGATCTATTATGGTGTATTACGTGATACTGATTTATCTTAAGTTTCTCGTGTAAATGAATGGTCTTTGGTTCCAGTAAGGCAGTGTTGTTGATACCCTCACATTGTGCTGTTTATCATAAAAAACCCTTCACCGTTCATCCATTTGTGATATGACACCCAGTATCGGGTCGGATCATAGAGATATAACAAACAAATCCTGTGAAGGGCTCTGATCAACAATAAAATTCCATTTGTCGTTATTTGGTCAAGAGTTACTTTGCCAATTCAAGATATCTCTACCTAGGAGGCCAGGAAATCCAATCAGAAGCAATCATTTAACAGCTTTTTCTTCCTTTGTAGTCATATCCTTTTCCATGAAACCCTGCCCTGACTTGCCCATGCATACTTTTGTTTACCTACTTACCCACCTACCCATCTCTCTCTCTCTCTCTCTCTCTCTCTCTCTATCTATCTATCTATCTATCTATCTATCCATCTATCTATCTATTCAATATCCAGGGATGTCGTGGTGCCTATAGAGTAGGGGGCCCAAGCTCTAAGATTTTCCGAAAAAGTCCACTTTTTGATAATGGTTATCTTGGCTCATTAAGTAGTAGATATGTTTGGCACGTGACTTTACGTCATCTTTTGAATTGTCCAAAATAAGAGGCAAAAAATAAATTTATATAAGCCTGGAAAGTGTTTTCGATTTAGTGTTTCATTTGTAAAGCATAAGTATCTTGCTCAAGAGCGGTGATGCTGTGAATGCGTCAATAACTGCCTCGTAGTCAACACAAGACAACAGTTCACGCTCAACGCTAGTGAGCATCAATGTACACGAATGAGGCTGACCCATAGATGATCGTAACCTGTTTTAACTATTTTGAGCTTTAAGAATGAACGCTCGCTCTCTGTTGATCCAATAGGTAATGTTACAAGTATTTTGTAAAGACTGTAAAGATTTTTATATGCTGTTTGCAAGTTATATTTTGAAATAAATTACAGCACGGTAAAAAAGTTTTCTCTTTTGATATCTGCATTTTCTGACTGTAGTGTTGTGCTGATTAATACGATCGAGGATTGCAACTAGTATTTCGTAATTATGTAACGCCTGTGTGATTGTGAAATAGCCCTCAATAAAAACCTAAAACTTTCCTGCAAATTTGTCTTTTTCTACCTTGCAATTGAGAATACATCTCTGTCAGAAGTATACAATTCGTTTTTGTTCTACTCAATACTACAAATTGGCGACGAGGATGACTACTCCTACTACAAGTCATTTGATGATTCCTAACAGTACTACTGTTAATAAGCCAAGTCCTTTTGATGGGCTCATGGATGTTCAGGTATGGCTAAAACATTTCAGCATATTTTTACGTTTGACCAATTGCCGAGAGGACAAGAGGGCTGATGTCTGTTGTCATTTTTAACTATAGACGTTTTTGATGCTACTCTTCATACCCTGTCGGAAACTGACCTGACTAGCTTTGATGCTCTCCAAGCCTTTCTTCGTCAAAGGTATGGCCATATTGACCAACATTCCCTTCGACGTGAGTTTTTGGAAGCTAGGCAATCCAGTACTCGTTATGAGGAGTGCTCGACACCTCCGTTCCCTTCTAGCAACTGCCTTTTCTATAGGGAATCTACCTGATTTTATTGAAGAACTTTTAGTTGCCAAGTTTGTTCAAGGTGTGGCATCTGATCGTGTCCGTAAAGAGTTGGGTCTACGTGAACCACCTTATCTAACTGGTGCTGTTGCTATGGCCAATGCCTTAGCTTCATCTGCGAGTTCCAGTTCATCTGTCCTGGCTATTGGTTCTACGCCCGCTCCTCAACACGGCCGTCCGCGAGTAAACTTTGTTACCCTTGTGGGTCCAAAGACCACCTTGCTAATGACCCATTGTGTAAAGCCGTCAATATCGTATGTTGTAATTGCAACATACCACACTGACCAAGTTAGGTCTGTAGTTTGTGCATTGCTTGCTGCTTCTTTCAAATCGTTCTTCTAATTGATGAGCTGCACAAAATTCTTTTGCTTCTTTCAAAACATTTTGAAATTCGCCTCGAAGTTTGACGAGCTGTGAGTGCGTTGTCTCAGCCATTATTGCTATTAGAATGTCAATCTTTTCAGACTGTAGATACAAGGATGCAGGATCAGTGATGGTGAATATCTTGTGAATTAGATGAGCCGTTATTAGCAGATCGAAGCAAGATATTATTTGCAGTAAGGCTTCTGCATCAGTAACTGTTTCTTTGCTATGTTCAGGTGCTAAGTAGTGCTCAAATGCATCTCTTAAGCAATGATACACCTTACCAGATTGGGCAAAGAAGACAGTCTCCACAGCTTCCTGATGTGACCACCATCGTGTTGTTGAGACTCTCTATGTACCTTTCCTATGCCAGCTTCTTTCTGGACATCTTGCAGAATTTCACTAAGCTTTCTAGATGTCAAAAAGAAAGTATAAAGCTTCTCCAGTGTACCAAAGAGAACTTTAGCGGGTATAGAAGATCCACAGACCTCCATGATGACAAGTTATATCATTTAGTTTACAAATTTTAGAGAACGTCAAAGCCAAACAAGCTATCTTTTCACTGAAACATGTTTCACCTCTATTATTACCAACAGCCAAATTTTCCAACGGAACTTTGAAATTTCCGAAAATCTGAAGATTTTAAACCCGGGGGCTATGGCCCTCCTGGCCCTCCCTGCCCCCGCCCACGACGCCCCTGTCAATTTCACTTCAATTGTTCAAAGTAATTTAAATATTTCCTTTATCAGCATGGTTAATCCAAATGTGCACGTTCACTAAAATCTAACGAGATAGAGTATTGAAAAGAATTAATTAGAGTACACTAATAAGATTTGAATGTTCAAAGTCTGTGTACAACAGGATGCTAAAAATATTTGAACGTTGAAAACATCTAACAATAAGCTTTCGTTAAAATCGTATATTCATGGAGGAGTGCCTCTTATTCCAGAGTCACAAACAAAAGAAAACAAGACTCTAAATTGTGCTGTTTTTGTGCTTGGTTTATTGCTGTCATGAACTAGGAGCTGAAGCAATGTATGTTTATTGCATCTCTTAACGCTAATCGGCTGTGTGCTCGTTAAGATCAGTTAAACCTGTTACGGAAGGAAATAGGTGTACATAAAGTTTCTCTAAACAAAAATAAATTTGATCAGTTAATTTCAAAAATTTAAAAGGGTCAATGGTTCTTTAAACATAGCTTAGATGAGATATATCACGATGATAGAATTTCTTGTTACATAGGAAATTTTTTCAAAGTCAATCCTTAGGTTGTTTCCCCTTCTGAAGAATAAGAGTTTCTTTTTGTTGAACCATGCCACCCCAAAAGGTAATAAGTCATACATAGGCTTACAAGTTTAACACATATTATCGTTTTTAAGACATTTATTAATGATCCCAGAAATGATATCTATTTTTAAATAAGATTAAAAATAGGGTTAATTAATAGGGTTATTAACACAGAAATGAACATTCTGTAATTTAAAGGAACACGTTCAATAAAATCTAACCAGATAGAGTATAAAAAAGAACTAATTAAAATTTCACTAAAAGGAAATAAATGTTCAAAATCTCTGTAATTTATAAATAACCATGAAAAAAATGTTCGAAGAAACCGTATTCTTTAACATATTTAGGGAGAAAGCCCACCAGAACTCAATCAAGAGGTCATTTAACAGTATTACACAGACAACGAATATAAGACTTAATACTAAGCTGCCCATGTAATGTAATTCAGGTGTGATCCTTCAAAGTCTTATAACAAGTTAGAAACCCAGCCACCAAAAGCAAAACAGCAGTTCTTGTTGACTAAGATAGAGCTATTCGAAATAGGCCCAAACACAATATTTAACCGCAGTAATGGCTTACTGGTAAAGTGCTCGCTTTACGTTGGTTGTAGGTTCGAATCCACGACCTGTGATATCAAAGATCTAAAAAATAGCACATAATGCTTCCTAGCTTAGCACTCAGCACTAACGGGATAGATTATGAAAGTTAACCACACGGTGTTACCAGCCGGCCAGACTCCTACTGTAGCATTGCACAGCTGTGTGGTCCAAAGGCTAAGAAAACGGAGATGAGCGCTGCCCCAAACACCAAATAGTGTGGGAAGGAATTTAAACTTTAAACTCAATAACTAGCCTATATAGCAGTATATGAGACCTACGATTGCAAACTATGGGGAGAATATGAAGGAACTTGAGACATACGTCACAGAGTTCTATATAAAAAAATCAAAATCCACAACCATTGACTTTTTGTTATTGTTGAATGAGTTATCTCAGAAATAAAGAATGTGTTATTTAGTAGGTCTATCAACAATCAACTGTAGGTCATTGTGTTTTTATCTGCTTTTTATGGTTCTCATGCACTTTCCAGAAACCCGACTCAAGTTTAGTTACAGATAATTTATGCACAGCACATCAGAGATGCAACTGATGATGACGAACCTTTAAAGAGATGTGGAAATGACAAAATCTTTTGCTTCTTGCTACATTCCCTGACTTTCGTCAAAACCTCCCTAGCATTTTGTATTAAATAAAGTAGCTAAAAGAAGTCATTTTCTACAAATATGAAAAGTTGCGAGACTCACGTCATTTTTAAAGGAGACAGTACTCAAAAGTCAAATAGTAATCAATCTCAGCTTCCCATTTAACAGTCTCATAATTTGGCTCATTATTTTAGCTTAAAACGTTACATTTGACATTGTCCTATTTACATAAAGACATTGATAAACGGTACAAAAGTCTGGATATTAGAATGTTTCGTGTGCTATTTAACAATCTTAGAAAGCCTCTGGTACATTTGGCAACAAAACTTTGCTGCGAAAAGTTTGAGCATATTTATCAAAGGGAATTTTCATGGTATTGGTCCTACTTAATTGAAATTGATTTCCCACGGCCAATACTGTTGATTCAAAATCGAGGACGTTGATATTACTATCATCAGGGCTCAGGTCTTACCCTCTATTATTCCTCGTCTATATCAATGATCTTCCGCAATCTTGATGGAATTCCAATGTGTGCAGATTTACTAATACGACTTTGTAATACGATTCACCTAGATAAACCTGCCAACAGCTATCCTGAGGAATTCACTGAGAGCATAGTGAATTTCTTTCAATGTTAAACTCTTAAGATGTTTCTGTTCAACAGGAAAACGTTCTTTCAAAAGGTAGGAACAAATGTTGGAAGTGACCAGGGGGTGGCTATGACTTGACGTTATTGCAAATATTAGGCAGTCAGGTTGTATTTGTTGAATTCAGTTTGACGTTGTAGTTGTAATGATATGACTCGATATGACCAGGGATCTCAATTTCACTAGATTAACTGAAATTCCACTGACTATTTCGTAGACTGCAGGGCCTGTGCTAAACATATCCATTAAAACCAGCTTGAAACAAGGTCTTGATTGGTATACCTCTGACACAACACCAACTACGGAGTGTTGAATGTTGCCATAACTAGTAATACAAATGATATGGGTCAACAGGACTCACTGAAAGCGGTTGTATAATATCCTGTCTGTGACTGTTATATAGTTGTGCTTCAGGTGATCAATGACTGATATAATCAACTCAAGATCAAGATACAAGATCAAATCTTCGTATTTGGACTTAAAGGGTCGCGTGAAGACTAAGCGTAACGATGTCTCCTAAAATATGCCAAGTATATTCCTTCTGGTTGAAGACTTAAAGTACTTTACAGTGGCATTATCAAAACTCAGGACGAGTACAGTTGTTCTGTGTCGCAGTAATATGACTTCATTTTCAATATAATCACTTTAAATTCATACACTTATCAAACAGTCGTGACTGTTGGGTCCTTATACTATGACACACGTACTTCACCCTCAAAAGGGCATATTCCAACTCTAGGGCCCTTTCAGTTTTTAATTCTATTCTAGGCATCATTTACTAAATTAATCTTGTGTATGTCTCTTGTATTTAATTCACAATATGCCAATTTTTAAGTTGTTAAAATCATAGTCACGTAGAAAATGACCGGCTAATTAGAAGCCTATTGTACTTCATCTCCTTCTGATCAGACTTCAAGTATGAGATTCAAACGTCGTATGTACTCCGGATCTTACGTAACAGTAGTAACTCGTTGTATGTGGTCTAAACGAGCTGTTTATCTGCATCAAAAATGACATGTAAGGCTGATTATGTGGAACATAATACTGATAAAAGAGTTGAACACATTTCATATGCGCAATCTCCTCAGAATCATAGGTGTGTCCTGGAAGAACCATGTCACCAACGTGGAGGTTCTGACACGTACAGGAAGCCATTCAATGTTCCACATCCTGAAGGGCAGGAGAATGAGATGGCTGGGACACCTACACCGGAAGGAAGACGGGCGACTGCCAAAAGACATACTCTATGGTGAGCTAAGCAGTGGGTCAAGACAGAGGGGACGGCCCAAGCAAATGTTCAAAGATCGTGCCAAGAGGGACCTCATGGAAATGGCTATCCCCTTGGAGAACTGGGAAGCAATGACGTTTGACCGTGGGGTGTGGAAAACTGCTGTCTCGGATGAAAGCAAGAAGATTGACTGACTTCCTAAAAGAGACTAAGAAGACGTGGTGTCATGAATGTGTGCTAAGTCCCTGAATTGTACTGTGTCACTCTTACTTTACTGTCTTTGACTACTGTTTGCACAATAAAATCTCTCATTGTAGAATCTATAACTGGTATGCAAAATTGTTTAGAAATAAGCATATAGGAAATGAAATTTAGAAAATAAGCCTTAGAAATTGTGTGGAACTCCAAAGCACAAATCAAAGACGTCTGAGATCAGCAATACAGTACTTCTGTAAATGCTGCTGGCACAATTCACTCTTCTTTGACAGACTAATTTCCTCTTAAGATTATATCCTTGACGATAAGCAAAAGTTTTTTAACTTTTACAGACACTGACTTCTGTCTCTTAACATAACGTCTTCTAAACTCCTTTCATATGCGTAAAACATAGAATGTTTCAGGTAGATTGCTTGCGTTCATGTGCTCAATCTCACTTTTGATAAATTTAAACAGCTGTTTAAAGGTAATAAATTTCATTGATTTGTTTCCTTTTAGCATAAGTGGTATTCCTACTTTGAGTCTGCAGATACTGCTTATATAAAATGTAATTTTATATATAAAAATCAGCTTTTCCTTAATTGGTTTACTTTTTGGTGTCCATGCTAATCGGAATTTGCCAAATGCATTAATTGTTGTACAAGTTGTTTATTGATTTGTAAACAACATCAATTGTTTTAAGATCTCATGGCATACACTGTTACTGATGTTAATAAAACCATAAGCTTAAGAAAGCGTGTAAGTTTTAGTGATACTTTTAGTCTTAAAATATACGGTTGTTATTCATTAATCCACCAAACCGATTTTTGCAGTATCAAAGAGTACTTCAAATGAATGCATGAGAATATGATAGATGCATTCAGCCAGGAACTCCATTATGGAATATAGCATGTGCACGACGACTCTTCAATCTTCTCTTTATGGACATAAATACAGACTGCAGAAACTCACATTTAAGAGTTAATGTTCTAATACAAGGCAACAGTCATCAATTCTGATTGGTCCCTTGACCAATAAAGTGAATGGAACGAAGGCCTGATCAACTTTACCATTTGTTACATACGCAACACCATGACAATGAAGTGCATTTTTGCGTCTGATTAAGTCATTTTCTTCGTCTCGAGAATCCACCTTTCACGTTGTCACAAGGTGATAGGCATACCTCTCACCGATTAGCTTTACACAATTTCCCCATTTCCAATTAATGCATCTAACAATTGCATCATTTTGCATTAACTTGCTTAATTGGCATTTTCGCCTAATCTTTTTACTTACCTCAGCTATTTTGCATCATACTCACTACTTTATCGACTCTTTGTTCTTTCGTACATTATCTAATAAATTGTTGCTTCCGCGAATTTTGGCTTTGTTCAAGCCCAGTACTCCAAGGAGTTAATGATTTCGTTGTTTCGTCTTCCTTTCTCACATCATGTTGTTGCATCGGCAATATCAATAATTAGAATCGTCCGGAATACTTAGTTTTCAGGATTTATTAATCATGGTATCAACACTTGCTTTATGCCATTCCAACAATGTTCATTCTTCTGTTTTCAGTGAAGCTTCTTTTGCTACCCTTATGTAGTACTTCGCTATCAGTGGTATTTTGATCATATCATGAGCAAATGCTTTCAAACCTTATTACCTTCGCCATGCATGTTATGTTTTTTTCAGCGTTGGCTTGAGTGTCTGTCTGTTACAACCACAACAAAGAGTTACGGATGGATTTTGTCGAAAGTTTCAGGATAGGTCAGAAATAGGCTAATTTAGTAAACTGAGTAAATTTTGGGGGTGATGCGGATCACATCCTAGATTTTGGATCACTTTTTAGGTAATGAAACCTTCATAGTGCTAGTGAGGAAGTCTTTGTGGGCATAATCCAGATGCCATATTAGGTAATGACAGCTTCATGAACTGGCAAATGATCATGGGGGAAATCCCTGTTGTTGAATAATCATCCTGGCTTGGCTGAGGTTTGCACTCTTGGAGTGCTTCTAGTTTATATTTGGAAGTGATAGTATGGTTTAACCTAAATCTATACTGTATTGCATTACACACAAAAAAAACTATGCTTTAAATGACAAATCCCAACAAATTGTAGGGATGGAAAGATATACACTCCATAAATCTTCCAGTGTTCTATCAATCATGACATTACTGGAGCTAAATCATCGCTAAAATTAATGTGTATACAGTGAGAAAAACCATGGCAATTTCTATTAGGACAGAGTACTTTATTCCCTTTCGTAGAACGTTTCTCATTCCATGGTTTGGCACTATAAGGCAAAGGAGAGGGAGGCAACCAGAACCACCTCCTACCTTCCTCAGAAAATCTCTGTTGAGGAAGGATCATAGACAGCGAAAAAGCAGGGGGGGGGGGGGGGCAACTATAAAGCTGTGAGAAGAAAGTCTTGACAGAGCAACTTACAAAGCAATATCACGACGCTGGGCTGGTTGAACATGACAATATGTCCAGCACTGACGACGTAATCGACATTTGCATCCTCTTAAACACATTACTACAGAAGACAAGTGCGAATGTCATCTACCACTGACATACACCGCTCAAAAAGAGAAATTATAAAAATTCCTCATGACGGCTAATCTGAGAACGCTAACGATTACAACGTCGTACAAACAAACACTCGTACCATTATAGTATACATAGGCTCTCTCAAGTCTCTGGCTCTGTCTTTCAGCGGCATATGCTCCTCTGAACTTCCTGGTCCGATGCAGTTCCTTTCCTTCTGTCACTAGACTGTTGATCGACTCATTTACTGTGAATGCTCCCCACTGGCTTAAACTTGCTAGACCTCCCAACGAACTGCAGATCTAAGGATTTTTTATTTATTCTTTCCTTCTTGACCATGGCATTTCGAACGCATGTGAATCTTCAGCTTTCCTCCTACCGGCCAACGTTCTTGTCTTCCCCTTCTCTTTTTGAGAGACGGAGGGGGGAGGGTTGATTTTCTACTCAAGTTATCAGAGGGCTTTCTAACTTCTTGGGATTAAATGACTTCTATTTACTGAGTAACTATTGTGATCTGACAGGTTTTCTGGGCAGCGCCCAGCTTTGTATTTATATCTCTTTCTATTCTGCTTTGCGAGTTAAGCAAAGGGAGTGAATGTTATTCGATCTACTGTATGTTATCAGAAAAGAGATAGAGAACAAATCTGATGGTCATGATCAAAACTTGACTTCTCTTCGTACAAGACAAACCTATATACCACCGATACAAATTTTGTCCCCAAGAAAATCTCTCCAGCAAATTTAGGCAATAAGATCCCATTTCTTTTCTTTTTGACGAAGCGCAACTCAATTCAATAGCGCAGGACCGTGGTCATTGGAAGCGATTCTTGTGCGATATCAGCAATGACCAATCCGTCAGAGAAAGAGAGAGACCCCTTTTCTCCCCATGTGAATACACCTCGTGACTGGCCTCTGCAATAGCGCGACCGAAGTCCATAGAGGATCGAACATCGTGTGTAGTTACTTTTCAGTAATCCATGTTCCTATTTCCGAACACGTTTCTTGACACCCGTATGTACATCCTGAAAAGATAACGAACTATAAGCAACATTTACTACCTTGATATAAACTTAAGAAATTAGAATTTAACGAGGTAACCGTAGGTCAGGACTCAGGGCCCTCCGTAGTGCTGAATGCCTGCATGTAGGAACCTCTGTATGCCCGAATTTGTATCTGCCCAGATCTTCTACATGCCAGAATCCCTTTCCTGTCCAGATTTCTACCAGCCCTAATATCTTTCCTGTCTCAACTTCCACCTGCCGAAATCTCTTTCCCTGCTCAAACTTTTTACTTACCGGAATCTCGTACCAAATGTGTCTTTAGTACAAATACCCCAGCTATTATGCATTGAAGTGTATTGTTAACTTTACACATTACACGACACAAAAGGTATACGATGAGAGATTTCGAGACATGCCTTCATTGGAATAACAGGATTGGGGCAGGATTTTAGAGGGTGCAAAAACACCCTTTTGATAGATTGAGAATAAATATATAGCCCATAGTCAGCTCTACATAAACACACCTGTCCCTTTACAACAACATATTTCTCTTTCCGCATAAACTTTATCAATTCGAATTGGTACTACGACAGCTTTCATTAATTATTACGTTTTTTTGTATGACAATTCGTTTATAGTTCAACTTGAACTTTGGTGTCCTCCGCTACTTAGAGGCACAAGAACAGTTATCGCAAATAGTCACCATAGCGACCACACTGTTGAACGTGAAAAAATTGCACAACAGACACCAAAACGGTTCGTATCGCATTCACGTCAGTTTCATAAAACGAAATTTTGTTGCTAGTTGTTGGCTTTCGTCCTTTAAAATATTACGTTGAAGGTGAACTTGATGAATTTCCCATCACTGTTCCTCCTTTAGCTGACCTATTTAATGACCCATCGCCTGAAAAGTGCGTGGGAGACTTTTGTGATACACGTAGTTTATATCGTGGATTTTTAACAGTCTCTAAGGCGCGTTGAGCTTCACCGGCACTTTTGAAGATTGCCAGCACGGTAGGACAAGATGTGCCAGAGCTTGACTGTCCACTGGCAGGTCCGCTATTGTTTATACGAAGAATTCTAGCTCCAGCAGTGCCCAGATCAACCAACAAATTGTCCGTTTCGCTTGCGGTTAAGTCCTCAGGAAGATCATACACCTCTAAAATATGATTGACGGCTATCAAAAGAGAAGAAATAGACAAATGAGGGAAGCGTATCAGGTAAGGTGTTGATACAAAAATAGGTACTCTTCAAGGTAAAACTGTTAAGCTCAAATATGGCAACACAAACTTTAAGTAAGCTAATCCTCGCCAACCCTGCTATTCTAAAGTTTGTGTTTGCAGTCTTAAATGAAACGAACTGAAATGACGGCAAAGCATTCATAAAAAGCTACGTAAGCAATTCTGAAACAATTGCCTTAACCCAACCAGCAACACATCACCGTTATAACTAAAACGCTTCTAACAGAACTAAAAAAAAGCTTTGACCTTGTTATATAAGTGTGAAAAAGCCAAACAGTAAGTGCCAATCGAACATAGCAAGTCGCAAAACGCTCAATATTGGTCGCAAAATTTTATCTCGTCTTCTGAACACAGTTAAGGGTTTCATAAGCACATAAACAGCACACTATATGGGAAGGCAAGGAAGTACCTTACTATAAGGGAGCCCCCTTCTTATACTTGTCAGATAGTGACAGTATGAGATACTCCAATCTACATCTCTCCATCAAATCGAACGAAGAAAAATTCTATACAACTAAAAGGATGGTATGTCATTTTCTTACTTTTGTGGTCTTGATCCGATGAAGACGACGATGTCGAATGAGGTGTCGACCTAGAGCTGCCAGCCTTCTGCGTGGTAGTCTGGGGTCTTGGTCGAGATTTTCGATGGACGGGTTGTGTTGGAATGAACTGTCCATACGGACTTGGACTTGGAAAGAACCTATAAAAAAGTACAGGAGCAATAAAAATAACGCCACCACCAAAACCTAACGATAATAAGAACTACACCACCTCTCCCCACCCCCACGCAAGACATGAGCAGGTCTGGTAAACAAAGAAAGAACTGCTTTCATATGTGCCTCAAGTGTAAAATGGAAATTACAGGGGGCTGGCAGTTTGCTCCCTCGGTGTTACTAGATTATTGATTGAACCCATCAACTTCATCAACGGATAATTTTCGAAGTTAAAAAACTGGTTAAAACAGCACATGCGAAATATAAACGAACTGGTCAAAAGCATATAAATTGTTCTCTCCTTAAGATAAACGACTATGTGCCAAAACACGTCCCAACAAGCCCCCTTACCCCTCGTTCGGTGTGCGCCAATACAATGTAGTAAATATAATACAGGAGAATAATTGAGTGAACGCAGCAAAAACAATAAAGTATGTGTAATAAAAATTATATAGGACAAAGTAAACGCACTGAAAAAATAACAACAGACTAAAATGATGCGATAAATATAAGATATTTTTATATAAGATATATAATTAAATAAAACAGATTTAACAATTCTTGTAAAAGTATGCCAGTTCACCCGACGAGACAACTAACTTTGCACAAGCATACAACATCGACACAATGGAATACTGCCGTCAAACACACTGCGTTTGCCTTACCTATTTGTTGGCACATGGGGATACGGAGAAACCGGAATCATTGTTACTAAAGGCCGCTGGTGCGATCCAAACGAAGCAATATTATTTTGCACACGTGGATTCTCGTGTGTAACTAGAGATCGATACGGAGAAACGTCAGCGTGAGGTGCCGAATCAGCCACCTTGCTACCCCTTTTACCAGTAGGATGGCCACGCCAGGCCGGCTGGCCAGTAGACACAAGCTGCTGATGAGAAATCTGCCCGCTACTGTAGTGTACCTGACTACCCCCCATGTGAGTGTATACACCACCGCTTCCTTGCACTGCTTGCATGGACGGTTGAAAAATTCCTCGGAAATATTGCTGAACTTGAGATGGTGGTGGAGTTCTTTGAAATGGTGGGGTTTGCGCTGAAGAAGGCCTTGTATACGACTGTTGCGAAGACGGTGGTGTACCACTTACATAATGCGGTGTCACTACAACTGGTGATGTTGACCTTTGTTGTGCCGGTGGTGTCCGAGACTGGGAGTAACGACCGGGTGGTTCGCCACTTGTGTATTGCGGATACGGACACTGGTTAAAACTGGGCAAACCTTGAGCGGAAAGGTAATGCGCCGGCATACTCTGCCCTTGGTACATCTGTCCGGGGATTACAGGTCTTCCTTGCTGTGGAAGCATATAATACTGTCCTTGTGACGTAAAAAACATATGCGGTGCCACGTCCGCCGTCGGAGATGTAGCTGTATAGCTATCGGCGGGTCCCGATTCCTCATCTCCTCCTTCCGGTCTTGGTGTTAGACTCATTGCAGCAACTTGCGAAGTCAGGTCCTGATATCCCACATGTTGAAGTTGTCCAGATAGATTTCCTGGAGTTTGTGCACCTGGCATGTCCTTAAATGAAATGAAAATAAGGTGAGTGTAACAAACTAGACATAATATACAGGTTTAATACGTGGATTACAACAGTGCGTTTACAACTGTAATCACTCCTGAATGCAACAAACACCTCTTAGCCTACAAAGAGCACATACGTATGGCCCTAAAAAATCAAAACACAAAAACCCGTTAAATAGAGGACATTCTTCAGCGCACATTTTTCTACGGGAAGTGCGATCTAAAGAATCCTGGCTGCTCCTGTCCGGAAATCACGGGGCATCTTACCAAGATAGATCTGTGCAAATCTGCACCCTGTGCAAGTTCCGGCTCTGGTATGTGCAGCTACAGTCCCTCCACAAGCCATGACAATTGTCTATAATGCGCAGTCTTCATAAAAGACCACTAAAATGAAAATCAAAGTCAACGTCACCCCCGTCTTTTCCGAACATAAACGACTATAGTACGTAAGTGGAGAATATAGAGGGAATATTGCTTGATGTCAATACACCGGAACGAAGACCAGACGTAACCCAACACCACTACACCAAATGTCAAGAACTCCATCGCGGATTCTTCCATCATAATATAAATGGAATCCACCATGAACAAATAAAAAACCACGCACATTCCCAAATTGTAAAGCCCTTACCTGTGGGCTTTGGGGTACTGATACTCTGCCCTGTTGACCTGCTTGTTGAACTACGACATATTGTGGGCCACCACCCATCTGTGGTACCGGCATCACGAACTGGTAAGCACCTTGTTGCGCTGACGATGCAGCTGGCTGTGTTGCATATACCAAGGTACTGGGTGACATTTGCCGCACATTTCCTCGACTTAAATACCCTGATTGGTAGACAAGAGGAAGGCCATCAGGACCCAAGACGGGTGTCCCTAAAAAAGAATTAAAGAAGACATTTCACTTCTTACTCTACCTTAATGACAATGGGCAACAACAAAAGGACACCTTAGACAGAGCTACAGATGAAAGCCACAATCCACCTTGAAGCGGAGACCATCAACACACTTATACACCACAACTATTGTAGTAAAAGTAAAAGGAGCACATTTTTTACCAGAGTACTTTGCTCGCTCCTTACTTTGCTCAACTCAATGTTCAAACACAAATAGTTGTCTATTGTTTGCCTTTCTTCGAGTCCAAAGCCAACACTCAAACTGATGTGCCATATTGTCATCAATACCACAAGCAGAAACTCAACGATGGGAACGGGAGGAATTCATAAAACCGATGTTTGTTTCGGCTTAAGCATGTTGTTGAAGTCAGATACATGTAAAATCACAGCAGACATATATAGTCTTTCCCAAACTAAAGTGGAATGACCTATCCTATTAGATATTGGCATGATCTATCATATGCAACATAGGGATAATCTATCCTATGTAATACTGGTATGGTCTATCAAATGCAATATAGGAATGATCTATACTATGAAATACACGAATGATCTATCCTACGAGATATTGGAATGTGCTATCCTGTGTAATATTGGAATGATTCAACCCATCAGATACAAGAATGATCTATCCTGTGTAATATTGGAAAGATGTATCCTATGTAATATTAGAATGATCTATCGTATGTAACATTGGAACGATCTAACCGATGAGACATTGGAATGCGCTATCCTGTGTAATATTGGGATGATCTGTCCTATGCAATATTGGAATGATCTAACCTATGAGATACTGGAATGATCTATCCTGTGTAACATTGGAAAGATGTATCCTATGTAATATGGAAATTATCTATACTATGTAATATTGGAATGATCTAACCTATTATTTATTGGAATGTGTTATCCTATGTAATATCGAAATGATCCAATGTATCGAGATATTGGAATGTGCCATCCTATCTAAGAGTGGAATGATCTATCCTGTACTGGAATGTGTTACCCCATGTAATATTGGAATGCTTAAGCCAATGAGATACTGTAGTGATCTATCCTATGTAATATTGGGATGACTAACCAATGAGATACTGGAATGTGCTGTCCTAAGTAATATTGGAATGATCTAATCTATCAGATATTAGAACGGCCTTTGCATGAAGATATTGGATCGACTGATCTTGAGTGATATTAGAATGGCCTTTCACGAAGAATGTAAAATGGCCCATCCCATGTTATACTGGAATGGAATGATCTATCCCAAGTGATACTAGAATGACATTTCCCATCTGGTACTTAAAAAAACATATAATATGAGAATGAAATGACTTTTCTCCTTAGATATCTAAACGACATTTGATGTACGATCATTATACTGGAATGAAACTATTGGAACTTTGTCATAGGGCATTGCAATGACCAATCCAATAAGATGTGGGAAAGACATTACCTACAAAAAAATTAGAACGCGACTTTTAACAGATATTTCATCATAACAAAATTTGTTACACGTGGACTGGTTTTACACCTACAATTATCAAGTGATTGCAACCACGCAACACTGCATACTAACCTGTGGCCGGGTTTACTACAACGGTTCCTGGAGAAATACCATCTGCAGAAATACCAACAAGAAGCCCTAAAAATAAACACAGCAAGGAATAAAATATGAATTAGTATTATCACTACGCTTACTAAAAGAGAATTTGAACAATCTTTTTGTGGTACAAAACTTGAAAATCGCCTTGAAAATTTGCGACATTGCGCTAAAACGTTACCCCAAGGCTGCTTGTGTTTGTTTGTGTGCCCGTAGACTGTTGTTGCTCATGGATTAAGTTGCGCTGGAAGGCGTTCCTTTATGTGTTTTTTCTTGTCT
>JANTCA010012158.1:2463-17840 GCA_024741275.1 Chironex yamaguchii | reverse complement strand
CTTGTTCTCATATTTCTCGTATGCTATCAATTTTGTTAACGGCCTTTGGTCCTTTTAACTTGTTCTCATATTTCTCGTATGCTATCACTTTCATTAACGGCCTTTGGTCCTTTTAACTTGTTCTCATATTTCTCGTATGCTATCACTTTCTTTAACGGCCTTTGGTCCTTTTAACTTGTTCTCATATATTTCCCGTAAGCTATCTGTTTTGTTAGCGGACCTTTCGCCCTTTTAACCTCTAATCATTTATTTCCCATATGCCATCATTTTTGATTACGGCCTTGCATGCTTTTAACTTGTTCTCATATATTTCCCGTAAGCTATCTGTTTTGTTAGCGGCCTTTCGCCCTTTTAACCTCTAATCATTTATTTCCCATATGCCATCATTTTTAATTACGGCCTTGCATGCTTTTGACTTGTTCTCATATATTTTCCGTAAGCTATCTGTTTTGTTAGCGGCCTTTCGCTATTTTAACCTCTAATCATTTATTTCCCATATGCCATCATTTTTAACTACGGCCTTGCATGCTTTTAACTTGTTCTCATATATTTTCCGTAAGCTATCAATTTTGTAAACGGCTTTGCTTCCTTTTAACTTTTTATCGTATATTTCTTTAAAGCAATTGATTTTCATAAAGGCCTCGCTTTCTTTTTTTGTTCCATTATATTTCCCAAAGGGATTTAATTTTGGAAAGCCCTGCGTCCTTTTTACCAAAGAATTTGTGAAACACAGATTTAGTGATTTACTTTGTGGGTTTTTTGTTTTGTAGATATTTTGTATACCGTGAATCCTCGAATTAGCCCTCCTGTGGCTTTATATTTTTGATATTTTTGGATGAGGCTTAGTTAGGGTTTGCAGGACTTATTCGTGGGGGAGCTTATAAAATTACCTGAAACATGGCACTTGAGTATCTTAAAAAATGTTTGGTTTTTTTTCATAATAAAAAAGAAGAATGTAGGCATAAAAGTTAGTCTATAATCTCTACGATTGGTACGATTTGGTAAATTATTTCGTCCTACTAGTACGTTTCAATATTAAAACATTTAGTGGAATTTACGGCTCCACTACGAGGACATCATATATATAAGGAATGTGGTGCCCTAAGATAGGAAAAGAAGTGGTCTGTCATACGAACGATGGGGAGAGGTCATGCTATGTGACCGTAATGCAACTGGCGTTTTGAAGTCAGCATGCCATAAAAAAGCAAGCAATTGGTTGGTCATATTCCATTGCAATTTCTAACTGACAAACTATTTTCTCGTTGCTGAAATTACAAGCACCATGATTGCTGTCGTGACTGGGAAAAGAAATCGAGAAATTGGTTTAGTTGTTTAAATGAAGTACATACTGAGAAACAGAAGCAGCCCCAGATATTGGTGACAAAACTTCTAGAAAAGTGATAACCACTCTATATTACGAAGACATTGCATATTTTAGTCAATAATTCCTTTGTGAGGATTTAATTAATCATTGCCAAATGCATGATTTGTTTTGTGGTAACTCGATAAAACGTCAACGGGAACCTCGGATGGCCAAAATCAACATGTTATTAGTGGGGGCTTATTTCAGGGGGGGTGTAATTCGAAGATTTACGGTATGCTTATTTTATTTGGGGCGACATTGCAAAGTTTTGCTACATTTTTGGTCTGCACGGGTTAGGATGTAACGTCAGCTTGGTATAAATGATTATTATTATAAATATTATTATAAATGAAATTCGTTATAGTATTCTGTGCACACACCATGCCAAATATCTGTGGGATGCTGATGTCATCATTGCTTTGAAAGATGGAAAAGTAGTTGCTATGGGACCTCCGCAGAACATTCTCATGAGAGACGACCTGTTAGCAGGAGTCCTTGATGACACTCAGGCAGAGGGCAACAAGGTAATTCATGATACCCAGAGGTAGAGAGTCTGGCTTTATGTCCACTTAAACAATCTTTATTTGGTAAAAAACTCGCCTTGAATATTTGGAACATTGCGCTAAAAATAGAAAATTCAAAATGTGCCAGAAGTGCGATAGTTTGCAGATAATTGGCGTAGCAAGATCGTCTTCTCCATCTTAGCATTTTGGAGTCTGTCTACATTAAGATAAGAAAACGAGGATTCTGTAGGCAGAAAGAGTTGGTTTTTACTTGGACTCTTCCAATAATGCTTTGTTTTTTCATTTTGTCTTCATCTTTTTTCTTTCTTATTTATGATTGGCTAGTTTCGATCCATGTTTCGTAGTTGCCATTTATCTATACTTCACTGTCTAACGATTTATACTCTGAAGAGTGTCAGACGGGAAAACCTGTTAAGTATGTTTTCAGCGTAATGTTGCAAGATTCCTTGGTGAATTTCCACTTTATTAGGAGAATGGATTTTTCCCTCGAAGCGTTATATGAAGTACCCACTGTACTATTCATTGTTTATTGTACTTACTAATACAAACAGGCGTATTTTGTTTTAATAGTGCCAGTCATAAGTTACTTATTGTTAGTTTTAAATTGTTGATATACATATTAATTTTAGCTGCATGCTTATTCAGATACCTTTGTCTGTTAGTATGTTAACCGTGTGTTAATCTATTATTTTATGAATTGTGGTGTTGATGATTATAATATGAACTTACATTGTACTTGGCTTGTAGAATACAAACACAGAGGCAAAAGAAGAAGATAATTACATTGATATTGGATTGAATAAAAATGGTAAGATTGATGTACAATGTGATGTCCATATTGTTATGTTTGTAACTTTTCGTTGCTGATCAGTCACATTTTCAGTCTGATAGGCTACCCTATCATGCAGGCGGTAGCCTGGCGATGAGGAACTACCACATGTGGTATTGTAAAAAGATACCTTGGTATGGTATTATAAAATGATACCCTTTGCATCTTAATTTTATTTAGATTTGTCGCGTAAAGTGCTGTCGTTGATAAAATACGTCGTATGGACGAACGGGTGACACGTGACTTGACCTACTTTCTTTTTCAGTCCTTTATATATTTTGTGTCATTTATGCTGACGATATTAAGGTGTGAATTTCCCCGTTTAGTGCCGTTGGTCAAAGACGAAGAAAAAGAAAAGGGGGCCGTGTCTATGTCTGTCGTAAAAGCATACTTCTTTGCAGTTGGATGCATTGTTGCAACAGCAGTTTTAATTTTTTTTGTGCTGATGCAAAGTAAGTGTGGTGTTCATTTTTGTAGTAAATAAATCAGTATTACATTAGATTTAGAACTAAATTGATATGTGTGGTCATCTGAGAGATTGGTGTGACGTCACGGAAATCCATGGTCATAGAAAGTTACCATCAAGATAAAAAATAATCCTGGTATTGTGAGGAGGGAAAATGTAGTTACGTTAAGTTACATAATGGGGTGAATTCTCCTGCAATGGCGGATGGATTTTGTCTACATTGGTTGCATTGCTTTGTAGTAAAAACTGCAAAGGAGTCATACGTTTCTATAAATGTGGGCACTATTTTTGTTTAATTGACTAAAAGGAAACGGCTTAAAAATATTTAACCTTCTATTGGTCTTTATTACTATTCTGTTTTAGATCTAGGCATGGGCGCACGGCCAAAGGGGCTGAGGGGGCTGCAGCCCCCCAGTTTGTTAAAATGTTATATTTTTTCGGGCAAAAAAAATTTTTCCGGTCCTTTTGTAATTGCTTGATAGGAAATAAAAATGAAATATTTGCATGTTCCCATGGTTTAAACTTCATTAAGGCAGAGTTGTTAATGGGGCAGAGATCGAGGGGGTAAACCGCCGGCCCTCAAGGGAAAATGTAAACTAGGCCTACAGCTATTTGATAAAAGTTACCAAATCGCCCTTTTTGATGTGTTAATGAAATTTATTTTGAAAATGAACATGCAAACAGTCGCATGCACAAACAGTCAATGCAAGGGTCGGTGACTTACCCCCTTACGATACAGGGTGACTTAACTTATAGTCCGTTTTTAAGCAAAGAGAGCAACACAATATGGTTGCAGTTAACATTGTTTTCGATCATTTAAGACGTTTTATGTGCTATACGAAGCTGTGTCCATTGTCGATTTTTTCTTCTTATTTTAAAGCTAAGAAAGATCTTAATTGGTTACTAACCATGCAAAGAAGAAGACGCGATGTATTTTAGCTTGGAAAAAACATGGTTTGAATTTGCGCATTTTATAGCCAAAAAGAGTATTTTCTCGGGAAAATAATCCACAGCCCCCCCAATATTTTTCGTCCGTTGCGCCTATGGATCTAGGAGTATGGAAATGCATATTATGGATTTAGGATCTGCTGATAGAATAAGTGATTTGATACTTCATTTAAGATTCCGCTTTCCCTTGGTTAGGTATTTGGATTCTGGGTTGTAGCTGTAGAATGTAAGAGAGGTTTTTTTAAAGGTGCTGACAACTGGACTACTATGGACTTCGCTGGTCTTTTACATCTGCTTTCGTTCGTTTCTATTTGGTAACAATAATTTAAGTCAGTTTAGTTTTGGTCAACGATTTGAATCTCGAGCCTCTTTCAAACTGGACCTTTGTGTCATCGTTCTCGTCCACGAGTAATGGGCAACTGTGGTTGTAGAACTTATGCCATTTACACAAATGTCGTCAAATTGCTAATATATAGACTTTAAAATTCTTAAACTATTGTCATTTACGTTTTCATAACTTAATATCCTTTATCTGCAGTGTTTGTTGCTTTTATGACCACTCGTAGTATCAAGAAATTTAAGCGATTGGTGGCTGGCATACTGGATTTCAGAAGAGAGAGATCAGCAGCCTGCCATTGTTAATATTAGCACAGACACTACCTTGTATTTTGCTGTTTATGGAAAAACAGTTACTGGCATAGATAAAAGCACAAAAGATCACCTCACTATCTTCGGACTTATCGCTCTTTCTAATTCGGTACGTTTTTTCATCTACAGATAATTAGTTACCGTACGCAGGAATATCAGGGTATATTGCAGGTTTGCCTCAACTTAAAAAAAGGCAGTTTTCTTTCAGGAGAAATTTTAAAGACATAATTAGAGGTTAAATATCGTAACCGTATATGTTCTTTATAGAATAATCATTTTTATTGTAATTGTACTTTGGGTAGTTGCGGGTGGTACTAGCAGGAGGGGGGTAGTCGGGTATTCCTGGGGCCGCGAAAAGGGCCCGCGAAAAGTTTTGCCAATGCTATAAAATTTTGATCAAGAAGCTTTTTGGACGCGTATTCATGAAATCATTAAAAGATTTGTTTGTTCGCCAAGTTTGTTCTATTTGTTTGGCTTTTGCTTATCTTGTTTTGTAAGCTTTGTATCTTTTAAGTTTTGGCTAAGCTTTACATTGTTATTAACTATGCTCATGCTGATGCAACGGCATTTCAGTAGTTGCCAGAATTTTAAAACCCACAAGGCCCATGTTGTTTATAGCTCCAGGATCCGGGTACTAGTTTGGACTTCTTCTTGACCTAGCTTGACCTTTGAAAACAGAGGAAAGTCTTTTAAATCTCCAAAGACTCCTAACCGTAAAGTGCACGGATAGTCCCATACCTGTTTTGAACCTGTTATTGTGGACATACACTTAAGACTAGAAGATTCCTTATGAACCCCAGTATAAGATACTGCGGATATTCTTCGGATCAGGGAAACTCTAGAATTTATCATCAAGCAATTTATCATGTAGATATTGTCTTTTGTATTTTGTATTGACACTATTGGCCCTTGACAAACTCTTTCATTAACTGTTTTTGTTCGTAACATAATTTTAGATTTATTTACCCCCATATTGCACCAATTTTTTCCTTTCTAGGTATTTACCTTTTTCAGAGCGTTTCTGTTCGCTTACGGAGGCATAGTTGCTGCCACGCGTATTCATAACAAACTTCTCTCCTCCGTCTTTAACGCCCAAGTGACGTTTTTCGACATAACGCCGGTAAATGCTTGTTACTACAGTGATTTTGTTACCGTTTATTCGTACTGGTATTTGGTCTATACTAGTAGAATTCCCAGCTATCCTTTTTGTACTGTGTGTTTTTACACCGAATGGTCTTAATGTCTATGTGTTTCTGCGTCTTCATGAACATCAGTATGTAGGTTGCTCAACCGTTCTGGCACCTAGCGTCTTTCCTCTGTGTTGTGAGTTAATATTATAATCTCAGAATGTGTTTACCTGTACGATAACGACAATATTCAGATAAATAGAAGAATAGGGTTGTCTATTTGTTATATATTCAAGTTTTGTGAACTTAGTGTACGCTAAGGTCGTAAATGTATTGCTTGTGGACAGGAAGAAGTTAATTTTGAAGCCGGACATTTAGGATTATAGTTATTATTAAGTCCCGCTTTGTACATGTTATATCACAGTACATTCAAGTGGCATGACAGTGCATCCAAGTGATATCACAGTGCATCCGAGTGATATCACAGTGCATCCAAGTGATATCACAGTGCATCCAAGTGATTTCACAATGCATCGAAGTAGTATCACAGTGCACCCAAGTGATATCACAGTGCATCGAAGTAGTATCAAGGTGCATCCAAGTGCTGGCGCAGTGGATGAGCTCTGATGTTTGTATGTTTACCTATTTTTGGAGACGCTTTTGAAGAAGGAATCATCTCTCGACCTTCAAGTCTTAATTAGGCAACATAATGTAAATTGTAAGCTTCCCAATTGCTTTTTCACAAAATGCAACATGTATAGCATTGTCCTGATTGGCAATATAGATCTTTCGTTTGCTTCTAGATTGGCCGAGTGATGAACAGGTTTTCATCAGACTTAGTAAGTATCCATACTAATAACCATAAGTTTACATTATACCAATTTCGACAGGTGAACGAGGAGATGGCGCAGGTTGTATATAAAGTTGTTGGAAGAAGTTGTTTATGTTTGTTTTAGTCTAAATTATGTGCTTGTTTCTTTTGCGTTATATTGTACATAGTACTATGCAAACATTATTTTAATCAATAAATCTAAATTTTCTTCTTCCTGCTTGTGTATATTTTATTTCCGTTGGTGTTTATGTTTTTCGTTTGTTTTGTTCTGATTAGTCGAGAGACACATTTGACACCAAAGTTTTATCCGTTTTTATCCGAAATCTTGCATGTCGTCTCTTTTCTTCCATCGTTACAGTATGCTGTGGATGATAGTTTGCCATTCATACTGAACATTTTGTTAGCACAGCTTTTTGGAGTGTTGGGAACATTGGTGTTAGCATGTTATGGGGTACCTTGGTTTGCTGCTGTTTTGGTACCGTTGAGTGTTGTTTATTTCTACACACAAAATTACTACAGGAAAACTTCAAGGTATGTCCTAAGAAGATGAACACTGGCTTGGTTTGGCATTGTAAGTGTCATCAAGTGACTTTTGGAGTAGTAGGTGATGCTTTGTGTGTTATATGAGATGTGAAAAGCTCACTGTACCATGTCATGTCATGTAAATACCCGCGGTTGCTCGTCGTATTCTTGAAGTTTCACTCATAAAGCCGTGGAACCAGGAAGCCATATCTTGCTATAGGTCAAATTTAAATCGTCAGTGATACAGACGTATCTTAGATTTAAAGGCATGGAAACTTGTGACTAATCTTGTTGAACAAAACTTAAAGTTGTGAAATCCACCATTTCTTTTGTACAATGTTTCCAGGATTAGGCAATTCTGTAATATTGTGTAGTGAATTCTCGTTTATTTGTAACAGTTTAGTGCCCTAGGACTAGTGGATAGCCAATAAAATGTCTGTATATTACACTTTTGTGTACCATTGTATATGTACCTTCAAGGTAGAGTCTAGTTGTAACAATGTTACACTCACAAATTATTGGGGGAAATATATCGCTGTTACTCTATTAAGTCTGCTTTCAAATTTGCATGTCAGTCCTGTTAAATTGGATATGGCTATGTATGTGTATATGTATATGTATATGAATATGTATGTGTATAGGTGTATGTGTATGCATATGTGTATGTATATGTGTATGTGTATGTATATGTGTATATATATGTATATGTGTATGTATATGTATATGTATATGTATATGTCGATGTATATGTATATATGTATGTAACCAACTATCCTGCAAGTTTCAGAATTCAAGAGTATGATATTTAGGTAACAAAACTTTTAAAATCTTCGCTACTTTCGTGTTTAGGGAAGTAAAGCGAATTTACAGTACCACACTGTCACCTATCTATGAGCATTTTGCTGAAACATTAGTAGGTTTGACAACGATAAGAGCTTTTCATGAAAACTCAAGATTTTCTGGTGAAAATGAAATAACGTTAACTGCAAACCAGAGAGCTAACTTTGCAGGTAGTATATGAATATTATTTGTTAATACGTATTTGTTAATAATACCTTTGTTAATATCATATCAATATCCTTGAACGAGTTAGATAAAAACAGAAACAGTTAAAACGAGCAGCAGCTGATCGATATATTTGTCTTCATTCTTATTGCTACAGCTACTTAAGCCGTTAAATCTTATTGAGAATTGGAAAGTCCCAAACTTTTTGCTGGGGTAACATCAGATATTTTATATCAAATACATTTTTTCTGAAAATTGCATTATCGTTAATCTTTCTATTCCTCCTTGACTGTGGTTAGTACGGAATGTATTTGAATTGATAGATTTACGTGCTGACAACAAAACAAATTTGATTTTGACTTTGGTGATGAAAGAAGGCTATTTAGACAGTCGGTAGAAGAAAATATTCTTATTTTGTGTTTCAAGCCGTATGATTTTGGATGGTATCAGTATACATCATGCCTCTTGCCGTTTCTTCAGGCGTTTGAGAAATGTCTTTATAATCTCTTGGTAGTCATAGTCGCGGGCCAGTGGTTGAAACTGAGGCTTCAATTAATTGGTGTTGCTATGGTAACAGTAATTGCAGTTATGGCCGTCCTGGAGCACCATTACAGCACTATCGATCCTGGTATGTATTAAAATTTTCTATAAAAATTAAAAACGAGTTGGGTTATTGTCTCTTGTTACAAATGTGTGTTGTTGATCCAATTTTAGCTAAATATGATGTCATTTGCTACTGAGTTGCACAAAGACTTGAGATAGTATGTGCAATCAATACACCTTGTCATTATCTCGAGTAGTCAAGAATTGTAATTAATTAATCTGCATAGAATAATTTTCATACGGGGACGATTTCCTAACGTGTGATCACGTTAAATTAATTAATAATCTATTGTTACTAAATTAAAACTACACCAGATCATTAGCAAGATCGGCGAACCCTTCAAAATCATTTATGGCCCGTTTACATTGAATCTTGATCATTTGGAAAACGTTGCATGTGAAATGCTAGGTATGATCAATTCGATGTTTGATCTGTAACCTCGTTTCGTTTCTCATCACAAAGCGACCCGTCAACCTCATGTCGGAACTTAGAAAAATGGTGACTAATGATAACCAATGAGGTATCAGTGAGTGTTAACATCATATCGAGGTTGAAGTTACGTTGTCAGAATCGACAAAATGCGAACAAGAACAGTGTAGATGTTAGTCAGGAAGATGTTGAAGGTCAAAACCTTCAAATTCTGATGGAAATTGACGCGAGATCAAAGAAGGTTGATGGAGCTGAGGTGCATTGGCCTATCTCATTCCATCGGTTAGTTCTTAGCTGTAGAATATTCATAGCAGTATGAGTCGTCTTGATTTTAATTTATGGAATAATTGTGACTACCCGAAATGTGTAGTTATCTAAAAAAAAATTTAGGAACTGTACTGTATGTTGTTAACCCTGGCTGTAAAATTTGGGCTTACATGGTTCATTGGATGTTTACTAGCAGGGTTGAGAGGTTATCTCTGGACTTGTGTCAGCATTTTCACAGTCATTCCTATAAATGCACTTGCAGTGCAGGGAATTGGCAGCAAAATAATTTTCATTGTCCGTACTCCGCATGGCGTTATACACAGAAACTAAAACAGTTTGCTTTAACTGTTAATTTTTATTCACATAGAGCATGCAACTTTCTAAGGAAGATATTCAAACTTCCTCATCAGTCATTAATTAAACATTGGACAGCCTCAGTAAGTTGTGAGCCTGGCTTTTTATCCAAAGTTTTTCAAGACCTTGAAAAGCAGAGTCAGAAGTATAAGGAAATGATTGACTGTGTTTTGCTTATTGATGCCATGTGAATACAGAAGCAAGTAATTTATGACCAAATAAAATCTAAGTATTCAGGGTTTGTAGATTTTGGGACTCTCATTCCTGAAAAATTTGAAAACCTCGCATCTGAAGCTCTAGTTTTTATGCTGACTGGTCTAAAGTCACATTGGATATGTCCAGTTGGCTACTTTCTAACAGATAAACTGGATACAGAATCACAAGCAGCTTTGATGAAAACATGCCTTTCCTTAGCTGGTGATCATGGTTTACGGATTTGATCAATAACACGTGGTGTTACTGCAACAAATCTAAACACACTAGAATACCTTGGATGTGAATTTACAAGAGTATGTCACAATGGTTGTTAATTTCAAACATCCTACAAGGGATTACTTTGTCTATGCCACATTAGATGCTTGTCACATAATGAAACTTGCTAGGAATACTCTTGGTCACCTTGGAACATTCAAGACATCAAATGGTGAAGATATCTGTTGGGAATATATTAAGAACCTGTCATTATTACAGGATAGAGAGGGTTTCAGAATAGCGAATAAGCTAAATTCAGAATACATCAGCTGGGAATAGCACAAAATGAAAGTTAAGTCCGCAGCTCTGACACTCAGCTCATCTGTTGATAGCTGATGCATTGCAGTTCTTAAAAATTCACCTGAAGCTGCAAGATTTTCAAAATTGCAATGCCACCATCGAATTTGTTAGAAATATCGACTGGCTGTTGTTTGACGCACGAGAAGCTATGACCCTTTTAAATTTGTGCTAAACTTTAAATTCTCCCAAGATCACATTGAGCTCCTTTTTTCATGCATTCGTGCTTGTGGTGGGTTCAACAATAATTCAAATTCATGACAGTTTAAAACAGCTCTTCGCCAGATTCTAATGAAGAATTCAATAATCGCCTCCAATAATCCAAATGTCTTTTCATTGGAGCCAAATTTCAATGGGTCAATATTCTCTTTAAGCTCTAGCAAAAGGCGTACACCCATAGATGAGCTGATCAATCCAGCACATGAGGATGAGATGGTTGACAGTGAAGAAGAAATAGACCAACTCTTAACAACTATGTCACCTTGTTCCAAGAGAATATTCTCTACTATATTGCAGGGTATATTATCAGAAAAGATAGAGGCGGGTTGGTACAAGGATCATATGGGACCTTTAAGGTTGTGGAGCAATGTGAAAGAGCATTCAAAATCAATGTTGTAAACTCAAGCAATAACAAGATTACAACAAAAAGTAATATCCTCTGTAAAATGATGCTTCACTATTGCTTATAGTGTCTGACTTTCCAGCTATTGGCGATCATCGCTTCCAAGGGCTTCAGGATGACCATCACACTCAAATCATGAAAAAGATATCTGAAGATGCGACTGCAGACTTATGGAAAGCGGTAGACAAATAGTGAGCAAAAACATGTCAAGTGTTCGTATCAGCTGAATAAACTGGTACTAGTTAAAAATATTTGACTTTTGCAGAGCATCGGGCTTCCTTAGCCCATGTTCGTCTATGATGTTGGATTAACGTTTACGGTATACTTTGTAGTTATATGCTCCCGATTTTCACGATGAACGTCCATCTGCCTGTTTAGTATTTCAGCATGGTATAATGAACACCATTTAGAACTGAATTTACGGTGGCGCGCAGTCCCAGCGCGCAGTACGTCTTGACTGTGATATACTGTAATAGTAAATCAAGACACAAATTGAAAGAGGACAATAGTTTGCTTACGTTCTTATTTTTATTTCACTGCAACTCTTATCTTTGTTGCATTTCCAGCTGGTGACATGACATAGATCTGCCAAATCCAATCCGTTCAGACAGTTCTTTCCTTCAAATTGGTTTGTTTACTGTACCATCTACGACCTTTTTGCGTACAAACCTCGTTTTGGACGTCATTTCGAAGGCTTCAGGTTGTCAACATGCAAGAAGCCTCTAATTGACCATCTAGCTTTTCTTATACCTCATTGATGATTACCCTCTACAGAGAAAGACCCCAGTCGGTGTATATCCCATTTTAAAAGCAACTAGACGTACGCATGGACAATCTGGGCTGAATGACTTACAATCTCATGACTTTATCTGTTGGACTAACTGACTAAGAAGGTGGGCTAACGATCACTTGAGACAGGCTGGTAGCTTAGGTGGTCAGTCACCTTACCTTGAGTTGATTTGTAATTGATCTACACCATTTTTATAACGCGCGGTTCATTTGAGTAAGGTATCATGTTTATAGTCAAGTGACTTGATTAATTTGTAGATTTAACTTCCAACGTGCCTTTGTTGTTGATTTATTTGTGCTAGTTATTAGAAACGTCGTTTCTGATCAGAGTATCAATTAATATTTTAGTTGCTCCTGGATAATTTTATTTCACGCTTTTGATTTCATTGTTATCAGGGCTTGTTGGTTTGGCTATATCCTATGCCTTGTCAGTAACACAGAGGCTCAGTGGCGTGGTAAATAGCTTTACTGAAACAGAGAAAGAAATGATTAATGTGGAAAGGACACAGCAGTATACTACAGAGATAAAGCAAGAACAAGGGGGAATTCTTATGGTTAGTTTTATGCTGCGATGCATTTGATTTGCGATCACGCTTCTTCTTAGCAATACTGTGGCGTATTGTTTCGTATCGATTGTGAACAAGTTCGTTAACAGCTGCCATGAGGGATGGTTGCCGCCTCTGTTACGGTAGCTGTATTGAAACTTAAAAAATTACGAGGGAGTGTAGAATGAAATGTGTGCCTGTTAACTTGATTCCCGGTCTAATAACTTAATATTTTTTTAACATTTTTAAAGTTAAGTGTTCAAATTTTCACATGAACTTGTTTTGAATTGGCGTAATTAGTGTTTCTTGTACTGTTGATCTCTGGTGTTTATGTTGGTTGTCTATTTTTGAAAGATCGTTAATTTTAAGGGTTTTCCCAATCTTCAGGTCGATAGGTACTGGCCTCACAACGGAGGAATATTTTTTAGGGATATTACACTTGTTTACAGGTAGGTAGCTTTGCAGTATATACACTTTGCAATAGTGTAAACTAAGTTCCCCGCACTCTGAAATCAGACATCTGGGGTCGAAATAACCTCCAGTCACCGGTCGTGACCGGTTACATTTCAACAATGACCCGCTTCAAATTTTGGCAACTTCAGTAAAATGGCCGGTTGTCCCGAACGGCTTATATGCTACCTTTTACCTTCTTTTAATTAAAAAATATATATTTGGATGGACTAGTTTCAATTCAATGGTAAAGCGAAAGTGCGTCAAACTTATGATACTGTTCATACATATGTTTCTTGTGCTTAAAGAGACTGGGCTTTCGCCCCAGAACCCACCTGATGGCTCCGAACACCCCGTGGATCCTAGTTTTGTCTTGAGAGAGCGAAGCTCGCTCGCACTAAGAAATGACAGGGACCACAAAAATCTCTTATTTCGAGCCCTGGACCCTCAGAGTATTGAAAAAGAAGAACGCTGTTGTTTACAAATGTGCCTCTTTAACTAACAATGAAACTCTTCATGCAAACCATTCTCATTTTCGAGTAACCCCCGTCTGAATAAAAGACTGGTTTATACTTTGAAGACGAAAATCAAACTGGGTGGACGAGAGCATTCACATTCGCTCCCATGCGAGCGTATATTTGGGCTTTTAGAAGGCCACGCTTTAACATGGGGCAAATACCCAAGATAGAGAGAGGTCCCAATGCTTGATCTGGCTCCCTTTGACCTATAATCAGGGTACAGTGTCTGAAAGGTGAATGTGTTTACCCCATTTGTCAAAATTACATTTAAATATCGTAAGTAGATATTCAACTTTCGGTATCACCTTTGGTGATGAACTTATCAGTTGCTACTTGATGCTTTGAGGTTTATGATTGTGAGTATTCTTAAACGTTCGGTATTCAGTTGTCTTTGATTCACTGTGGTCGGTGTTCAGAGGTTTCATTATAGGCCGTGCTTTGAAAAATATAATGATGCAAATAATTTGTATTTCTCTGTAGAGAGGGACTTTCTCCATCATTATACAATGTATCACTGTATGTCAATCCAAGGGAGAAGGTAAGCGATGCTTGGCTGGTTAATTAAGCAGTAGATAAGTTATTTGTAATCTGTTGACAATTCTGATATTGTAAATGCGTTTTGTCACTATTTTTTTGTGAAATTTGCATAATACATTTGTACTAATAATACTTATACCAACCGGAGGATTATTGAGACAAACCCTATAGTCAAATTGGCCTTCAACGTAGAACTAGATTCATGCCCTGTGAGCTGTTTTCTTTCAGCAGACCAACGATATCATGTTTGATTCCATCTTAGAATATATATGGTTGTAACCAACTGTACAGTTCACTATTTAAGGTACTTACAAATATCTATTTTTGCAAACCAGTCCATTGTAAGTTTTATTTCAAGTCACCATTCAAATAAGATTTACTATTCTGCTAGATTATGACGTGCATTCCTATGGTAGTGGCTCCAAGGTAAAATTTGTCGTATGCTTCTTTGTCCGGTTTTCTTTGTTCTTATTCAATCGTGGGTTTTATTACGGAAAATGATTAAAATAGGTTATCTCAAACAACCTTTTTCCTCACTTGCAGATCGGCATCTGTGGCAGAACAGGTTCAGGAAAGAGTAGTTTGTTCCTAGCTCTGTTTCAAATGGTTACTCTGTCAGATGGGGAAATTCTGATAGACGGCGTCAACATCTCGCACATTCCGCTTCCAACGCTAAGGTATCTTAATGAAACTTGATTTTAGATAGAATTTCAGTCCGTTATGAATTGTGATATTATAGATATCTGGCTTAAGTGACTGTAGGACAACATTGCCGAAGTTAAAGTCAGTCGACACTTGCATGCACAGTTGTATCAGGGTTGCCATTCCTATTCAACCGAACGCTGATGGTCAGATTCACTTTTTTTTACATTTGATCCTCTGTTTAAGCAAAACATCCATCCAGCTCCTGAATAACACCTTTCTGTCATCTTTTGAACTGTACTTGCTTACACTTACCATATTTTGGAATACTTGATCTTTTCACTGACATATGAGTCCTCATGTAGCGTTCGGTGGGGGAGCCAATTTTGGGGGGTCGGGGCGAGCACTTACCCAACCGGAGTTGGGGTAATAATAAGTATGAGTTCCTTGATATACACCAAACCTAAGAAGTCATCATTTAAGATAAACCCTTTGAAATTGCCGTTTTTGAGTCAGAACCAAGCACATATTCGACCCAATCCCCATCAATGGGCAATCGAGGACTATAGTAGCCAATCACACTCAATT
>JANTCA010012147.1:0-26788 GCA_024741275.1 Chironex yamaguchii | reverse complement strand
AGTATGATTTTAGCGCAATGTCGCAAATTTTCAAGGCGATTTTCAAGTTTTGTACCACAAAAAGATTGTTCAAGTAATACAATAACGCCGTAAACTCAAAATAATTGCAAATTGTCACTTGTCCGCTTACATCGCCTTCCTTTGAAGACGCATAAATCACTGCCAACATGGCAGATATTCTATTACACGCTAAACAAGAGGTAGAGTAGATGTGTGACGTCATACCAGGGGACGCATAACACAATCCTTGCTTGTTTTCATGCCTTACCGAAAACTATGAAGTTATTTCTATGATTGTTATGGATTATTACCACGGCCAAGAGAAAGTTTCAAAAAGAATACCACATTCAAAATTTGTGCTTTTTAAAATTTAACTAAGGGAATGATAATCGGCTAGTTTCGCACATCACTCACACATAGCAATAGAACAGACAAGGTCACGTGTTACATTGTCAGTCCGATAACATGTTTTTTAACCTAATCTTTTATATGTATGTCTTCACAGGTGACCATAATGTGATTCGAACTGATATCGTCATGGATCTAGGGCAGTCCCTTAATCCAGCAATTGACATTGGACAAATTGAAGGAGCCTTTATGCAAGGCTATGGTCTCTTTGTCATGGAGCAACTTGTGCACTCTCCTTCTGGGCACTTGTTGTCGCGTGGACCTGGAACATACAAGATTCCCGGATTTGGTGACGTACCAAAGGAATTTAACGTATCCTTATTACCAGGTAATGTACGAGCAATTGTTTAACAGATACGTAGTATCAACGTGTGGTTGATAGGAATTATGCTACCCCTAACCATTTTGCTTCAGCTTAACATATGGTACAGCCACCAGAAGTTAAGACAAACGTTTATTAACCTCTCACATTTTCTTAAGTTTACTTTCAAGTTAAACTAAGAGGTTGGTAAGGAAACGTGGTTAAGAGTATGCATCAAAATCAAACAGTATAAAGATTGCTAATTTCAAAGCGTGGAAAATGTTTTACTACTACCGTATTAACGTCCCCTCCGTTTAGACCACCTCTTCGCATATACACCCTCCCCTAAAGCCCCTAGACTTGAATTAACGCCCAATTCATTGATTCAAGTTAAAACTGTTAATGATTTCATTTATTTTAGTTTCAAGTTTGTCATTCCGAACGGTTCGCAATTTTTCGAGCTGTACTTAGCCTATTGGATGAATTAATTAACTGTATTTCATAGTCTTCCGTTTGTTTTGGCAGGGACATCCAACCCCCGTGCAATTTACTCCTCCAAAGCGGTTGGAGAACCTCCTTTATTTCTGGCTGCTTCTGTTTACTTTGCAATCAAGGATGCAATTTATTCTGCAAGGAAAGAAGTTGGTCTTGAAGGCGTTTTTAAGCTAGAGGCTCCAGCAACTGCAGAAAGGATCCGTATGGCATGTGAAGATGAAATTACACGAAGCATTCCCAAACACAAGGAAGGTTCCTATATTCCATGGTCAATCCAAATATAGACACCGAATCAACCAAAACAAAGGGGTTTTCAACACCAATGATTAGAAGAGATACGACATTGATTTCAACAAAAAAATTTTGAAAAGTATTTTTAAAACTAACTTTTAAAGAAACAGTTTTAACAGGCCTGTCGTTATTTTTTTGTTATTGCTTTTCATGCCTGAAATTAGTATTCAATCTTATTACTTTTATGGGTTTTAACATACAGCTCTGGGTTTTTTTTTGTTTTTAGTTAATAAGACTTGATTTGTGTGTTGTTTTAAAATTTAAGTGAGTAGGTAGTTTATCGCCCTGTTTTCTCTTCAACTGCTGATCAAAATGCATTTAACTCGCAATATATCTATGTAAACAAGTGTACGAAATTATGAATACTTGTACCATATATCTTATAGAAATGCTTGTATTTTATCATTGATATTAGGAATTAAAAGGAATATTTTTAACAGCGCGGAATGCTGGTTGTAAAAAGAAACGGGTCTTTAGATTTCAGAATTCGGTTTTACTTAACACTAGGTTTTGTCCGTTGTCAGAGTGTTATGCTTACACAAACGATCCTTGACGATTACATCAGCTTAAAACTAGAGCGAGGAAGCAAATCCTCATTCTCTTCTTAATTTTTATGCTTATGTTTATATGTAACACCGGAAGAGCAATTGAGCAGATGTATGTTCTAGATAGGGCCTCTCTTTTTTGAAAGGGTTGTTTGCGCCAACTTATGCCCCAGTTGTATAATAGATTTGCAAAATAACTTGAAATGTAAAACGGATGAAGCTAGGAGCAAATACAGACTGATTTTTTGACTTCCAACTAATAGTGTATCTTGCCAAACAAAATACATAGCACGGCCTTGAAAATTTGCGCCATTGACTTAAGAGCTTTTTTCGTCTGACACGCTTCAGAGTATGAAACGTCAGAAAGGAAAGTATGTGTACATATACTTTACAAATACTGTACATAACTACATATACTTTCCTTTCTGACGTTTCATACTTCTGAAGAGTGTCAGACGAAAAATGATTTTAAGTATGTTTTTGGCGTAATGTCTCAAATTTTCAAGGCGATTTTCAAGTTCTGTGCCACAAAAATATTGTTCAAAAATACATAGCCTAAAGTAGATTTCTGGTAAATAAACAACCCGCCCGACCTGCATCACAGTATCCGATCGATGTAAGAGTAAGCAATCCACTGCTGTTCCGTTTAAGACCGATGTCAAGATTACCTTAAATGTATCTATATATTGCCTCAACCCTTTCTAGCAATAAACAGATTTACTGCAAATTATCTAAGAGTACTCACAGTATAGCACAGGTCCAGTCTGATTACCCCATAGTCAATAGAAAACACTGTCCTTTTATACTATCTTTTTGTTCAAAAATGGACTTCATCAGTGCATCACAGTGCACACTGGCCTTGGCGTGCATTAATCGTTGCTGCAGAATCTACTTCTTATAACCAAAATTATAACGCGTTATGGAGGTCTGTAGCTAAATAAAAACCACTGCGGTAAAGAGGATTAGATGAGAATCTTATGAACCAGTGGTTGCAAGTTTGGTCCTACGTCAGCAATAAAATACACAAGCAAAAAAGTTAACTAGAGCCCACTCTCTTAATAAGATCACTTCCTGGTATAATTCCATAGCCTTGTTAAAGTAGTAAGCTATTCTCTGTATCAAGTATACTGCAAACAAAAGCAAAAACTAACAGGGGTGGCGGAGTGTATTTCAAAGTGGATACCACCTAAAACTGCAGCTGTTTCTCCTTTAGATCGTTTTTTTTAAAAGCAGGAGAAAGTTTTTTTTATCTAAAAACAGTAGTTTTCTGTACGGAAAATGTGTGAATCTTAACTAAAAACACGGTGAATTCGGAACAACGTGTTCAAATCATTCCAAAACAAGACTAAAACTAATTATTCGAAAGCACATTGAACATGATCACATACGATACCCAACAGCCATATATCACGTAACATACAACCATCAAAACCACTGATGAAACACGAGGGCTGAAGCCCTCCCCATTCTCCGTCGCCCCTGACGCATGGCTTATTATTCAATAAGCAATTATTGAAGGTTATATCATTTTCGAACTGCTGTTTCAATGAGTGTGGCGTGAGCCGGAGAAGATTGAAATTGGAAACTACAGCCTGTTAAAAGCCCAGCTAACATTGCTTGAAGGCAAAGAAACCAACACCTTTATTCCTGATAAATCTAACATGCAAGAATTCCTGATCCTGGACGAGGATGCGGAAGATCAGGAAATTGACTTTACAGACTAACTTTCATATTTGGATTATATTTTTATATTCTTTTTCATTATGAGAAAAAAGAAAATTTGAAAATGAGCTTTTTCATGTGCAATGTTTCAGATAATTTAATAAGCCCCCCCTCGAATAAGCCCCTCCCTCGAATAAGCCCCATTCAAAAAAATTCAAAAATAAGCCCTCGGGTGGTTAATTCTAGGATTTACGGTATGTCGCACTTGCAACGCTAAGATGACTATCAAAACATGCGATTCTACCATACGCCAATATTTACTAGAAAATTCCGAACGCGCCAAATTGTATAAGGACGAGAAGTTTGGGATAATTGGTACAGCTAGATCGTCCCTGCATTTAGTCGTGTTGGCGTCTGTCTACATCAAAACAATAAAACAAGTACTCTGTAGATAGAGAGAGTTCGTTTTTTCTCTTTGATTCTTCCAGCAATGCTTCATTTTTTAAATTATCTTTTTGTCGTTTTTCCTAATTGTTTATGATTGGCTAGTCTTGACACATGTTTCTTATGAAAATATGCCGTATATTTTACTTTCTGACGATTCATACTCTGAAGACCGTCAGACGACAAATGAATTTAATTGTATTTTAGCAGGATATCGCAAATTTTCAAAGCAACATATGTATAAGTATCGCTCTACTCTAATGTGTAGTGAAATGTTGCAATTCTCAGACTCAAAATCCAACACTAAAACTGATGCGCCATCGTGACACAAAGGTTTGGTGAAGGACTTTTAAAGTCTTTGGTAACACGAGCCGAACCCAGCCAAAGGTGAGGAGGAAGTTTGTAAATTTTTTTTGGTTTTAGCTTGAGCACTCAGCAGTATATGAGTATACGTTTGATCTGGGTTTCGATGTAAATTTTCTTCAGAACTATTGTATTACATGTACGTGGTAACGTTAAATAATAGCTTGTTAATAAGAAACTCTGCAACAGCAAAACCTTTGTGTATTGATTGACACAATTAACATAACAGAACTGTTATTAATTACACTACTGATTCCGTATAGAAGTCGATAAGGTGGCCTTAAAGTGATGACTATGACCAAAGGGACGTCAAGCTAATTACGTCAACTACTATACGTTTATCATACAAACGTAAATACTAATAACTATTACCTTGTATAGCCATAAAACACAATTTGCCACTAGATATTTAGAAGATAATGCTAAAACCGTAAAGACAACAAACAGAACAACATTCATCAGCAACACAGTGTTTACGGACATGTTTTTACAATTACAAACGTAACTAATCTACGACCTCTCGACTATTTAGGCCATAAGGCAGAAACCTAGGTAACGTATACTACCAAAAACATCCCATCTTTCTTTCCTGAAATATGGTCTATAATGTTGAATCTCTTTCCTGCTTTAAACTAGAGTCACCATCCTCTACAAAGTGTCTAAAAATGTCTTCCAAGGAAATTGCCATTAAGCTGCCTCTTAGTAATTAACTCTACGTCTAACTGGAGTCCTTGTTCTACCCACATATTGATTCATACACTCATTTATACAATCAACTGTATAGTTTAGATAGAGCTGCCATGATATAGTTGATAGGACGAGGATCTTGCAAGCGGTTGATATATGACATATCCTAAGCTACGGTTTCTGTTACTCCTTTCGAGCAAATCACAAACTATACTTCCTTTTCCTATATTGAGCATATCCTCTATTACTATCTAGTCTATTTCTTTCAGTTTGTTTCTAACTAGCTTATCTTTAAGTGCCTTTGTGTAGCTTAGGAAATATTTATGTGAATGTTTCTGGAACCTTCCTTTGTGGTTTATACTTGTGCATTTACTATACCAAGGGTTGGAGCAAATTTTCTACTCCTCTCTCAATACTACCTGAAATTGAGTAAATCCAATGCATTCTAAGAGATTAAGTGTATGGGATAGCTTCTGTGTGTCAAATGCATGGCATGACTCTTAGTAAAGGTATTAATGAGTGTATGTGTAGTCAAATTAAAAAGCTCTCTCTAGTCTGCACTTTACACGTCAAACTAAAAAGTCCCTAAAATCAACCTCTTTAAGTGAATACTGTGATGTGAACTTGATTGTAGGATGAAATAAACTCAAATGATTGATAAGTTGGAGAAGAATCTCTGTTTTCCCCTTTCCAAATGAAGTGTGCTCAAAAAAGGAAACCACTGTTACCATACAAGTACGCTTGTGCAAACTTAGAGCCTATTCCTGTCCCTCTAATCTATCTGAAACAATGTCCATTAAATTTTGAAACAATTCTCTAGTACTAAGCTGGCTAACCTAACTAATGTGTTGGGTGATTCTTTGAAGTTCTGTTTACACTGTAAAGCATGATACATTACCTCCAGACGTTCATGAGGAAAGTTAGGATTGTTACTCGCTACGTCTGCAGTACATTTGCATTCACATTTCTAAAAACTAAAGGTATCATTCAGTAAGAAATGACAACTTGAAAAACATCCTGAAAGACTACGTACAATATTGTTCAGGAATTGTAACCTTTCAAACTTAAAAGGTAAGCCCCTTGATGTGAAATTCTAACTGAAAATTATTTTATACCTTTGCGTCATCTCCTCTAACATGCCAAATAGCAACTATGTCGGATTATTGTAAAAACAGGTACGTTTAAACATCTTTAATGGATTGAGTTGATGTGTTACTTAAATTACTTCTTTGTGTGTTTCACAACAATCGCTCGGGTATACATTTTTGATAAAAAGCGGATCTGATTCTTCTTACTGTCTTTTGTTGTCCACTGCAAAACCGTCAATCAGAATTTCTTTACTCCTAGACTCCACCCTGATATTATGCTTCCATCTCTATGATCTCTCTAGCATCTAAAAGCATTCTAAGATAAAAAAATGCAATAGGAGCATACTGCTGGTTACTTTCTTACTTAATTAAAGTGGCCCCCTCGATAGACGTCAAGAGGTATGAATTTGTCTTGTCTTTTTGACACATGCCAAAAGAAGGGTTTTGCATGAACAGTGCAAACCTCATTGATATTGCTTTAATGATCAAAGGAAGCTCCTTAATCCTTGTGTTGGAATTGGGTTACAATCTCAAGATTATTTATAAGTTTTCAATTTTAAGCTTTTTCGGCTTTTTAAGCGTTTATCAACGAGACCTTTCTAGTACGCAAAGACTTTATAATTTACGGATCATTCAACAACTAGTACATCGTAAAAACCTAAGGCTTTTCAGATTTGAGATGAGAGGTTCGAGAATCTTCCTGGCTAATTTCCCAACTACGTTGATGCTGAGTGTTTTCGTCGTCCGAAAGGCAAGGCTTGATTGGTCTCACAGTATTGCTTGTAAATATCAACCAATCTCCATGACATAATGTTGAATTTCAATACCTACAGACTTCCAATGCTTGACAGCAGCGATCTCCTTGGCGCTGCCACATTGCATAATCTTGTTGAAAATCGGCGTGCGTAACAATTAATCTTCAGACATGTCTCCCTGAAATTAAGCTACCGTGTGGTTAGATCTGTTGTCTTGAGTTCTTGTAAACATCTGTTTGTTGCATGGAAAATTACACCTGAAAGCAATCAGGGTTGTCAATGGGAAAGATAATCCAATTCCTGCGTCAATATTTAGCAAAACGTATGTGTATCAGCTTGTCTGATCATGTGCTGCTAAACAGAAGCTTAAGAGTAACATTACGGATCAAATTTTGGAGTTTGAGTTATACAATGTAGTTCAAATTGTGATCAGGCCACGAAATTTAATTAGAATAAATAACTTGAATAGTCTAATTGTACTGACATCTATCCAGTTCAATGGTTTGTGTATTTTTTTACATTTTGTCCAACTACTGTTCTACGACAACATGAATTAAAAGTATGATGCACAATTTGAAATGGAACTGGATAGAGGTAATCTATGCCATGATAAGAATCATTTTACGAGGAATCAATGTTTAGTCTAATGATATAGATCGATCCCTCTCCATCCTACAAATCCATCCATCCATTATTCAATCCATACATCTAACAAATTGATATGTCTATCCATCCACCCATACGTCCATCCCACCAACCAATTCATCCATTTCACCATTTCACCAATCCATCCAATCATCTCACCAATCATCCAACCATTCTTTAGTCCCATCCATTCGCACATCCTTCCATCCCATCTCTTTATCACACACCATGCCATCCATTCCATCCATTCCTCTATCTATCTATCTATCTATCTATCTATCTATCTATCTATCTATCTATCTATCTATCTATCTATCTGTCTATCTATCTATCTATCTATCTATCTATCTATTTTCATCTAAGTCTAGAAGTTGCAACAAGAACATAAGTCTTCTTTGAGATAAGTGTATATTTTGTATGTTTATTGCTAACAGAAGAAGTAAAATTCAACAAAAATATTTTCTAAATAGGAGCCCGTATTTTTCGAGTTCAATACTGCTCATGCAGTAGATCTTTTACTTTCAATTTTTGCAGCGTTAAACTGTAACTTTATTGTCAACGGCCACAATGCATTTTGCAGTGTTTAACTTTTAAAATTCATTTCAAATACATACTCTAGGCAATTCTTACCTGATCGTAAATTAACCTGGAGAGATTGAGCACCTGAAAAAGCAGGGTCTTGCATCCAGAGAAAAACGTAACATTACCACTTTTGGGGGAACCATCCATCTGCAAATCGCAGTGACCCAAAATTTGATAGCTGCATAATCACGAGCTTATAGCTCGAAAATTCACCAATTGATCTTCTCTTTGTCAAAAGGGGCATAAAATTACAAATTTCTATTTTCATTGTTTGTAGATAATACTCCAGTTTGAAGCGAAGTTATTCAAATATGAAACCTACTCTTGGCCTTTTCTGTATAGGTTGCTGTTCATACTGTCACATAATATTTTACTAAATAAATCAAATAGAGTGAATATCGTCGGTGTTAAGTGTGAATCTCAGAACTACCAAAAGCCTAATAAAAATACTTCGTATTGGGCAGTTTAGCTTTACCTGCGTCTCAGTTGGAACCAGACTGGCTACTTTAGCCGAACAGTACATTCGCTAGGATTCTTTTGGCACTCAAATAGGGACATCGACATCAGCAGAACATTTGTCCATAGACCAGTTTGTATTTGGTCAGAATCTAAATTAAATTCGGAACTGGGGGAATAAAATCGATTATCCTTAAAAACGAGTATTGAAAGGATGTTGTTCCTACCAAATCTTTCGGGCTTCACAAATGTCCTTTATACTTAAAACTTCCTTGGCTAGGTAATGTTTCGCGTCGAAACAGAGATTTAAAATGCAGTAGTTTCTCTACTGTTAACGCCAGAATTGTTCTCACGACAAGGAAGATCTTGCCATCATAATGATTGTGTACCTACAACACAGTAAAGCTTAGTAGTATATGAATTTCTGCTTCAACGTGAGGCTTGGTATGTAGGTCGCACTTCTCAATTATTAGGAGACATGGTCAAACATGCTCCAACTAGAGTACTTCAAGCATGATTTCATCATAGAGAACAGCTATTTCGCGCTTGCAAAGCGAAAATAACTGCCAAAACATACGATTCAGTCTTAGGCCAACATTTACTAGCAAATT
This sequence comes from Chironex yamaguchii, assembly GCA_024741275.1. Taxonomy (NCBI): domain Eukaryota; kingdom Metazoa; phylum Cnidaria; class Cubozoa; order Chirodropida; family Chirodropidae; genus Chironex; species Chironex yamaguchii. Next base: position 17,455 of record JANTCA010012147.1, on the reverse strand, counting down.
CGGAATGCGCCAAAACGTAAAAGGACGAGAATTTGGAATAATTGGCACAGCTATTCGTCTTTGCATTTAAAGTGTTAGAGTATGTCTACATTAAAACAAAGAAGCCAATACTCTGTAGGTAGAAAAAGTTTGTTTCTTCACTTGAAATCTACCAATAATGCTTTATTTCTTCAGTTTCCTTCTTTGTCTTTTTCCTTTTTTGGTAATGGTTAGCTAGTTTCGACACATGTTTCTTATAAAAAGGTTACTGTTTGTCTATCCTTTCCGTTCTGACTATTCATACTCTGAAAAAAGTCAGACGTAAAAAGCTTTTAAGTTTGTTTTAGGCGTAATGTCGCAAATTTTCAAGGCTATTAACACTGATTTTTTACACTTTTACTAAGAGTATTAAGTTCTCACTGTCAAAAATTGTTGTCACAATCTGGTAAATGTTAGTTAAAAGTAAATATTCTTGATCCAGTCAGTCCGAATCCTATGTTTCCCGCAGTCGTGTTTGAGCATATATGCCCTTTGCTATGCCGTTTGATTATCTTTGTTCGCAAAATGTAATGTGACATAGCCCTACGAAATAAATATTCATCCATTTGTTTGAAGCATATTTTGAAAATCCGTGGGGCAGGGGGTAATAACCCCAAACCTCCTTGGCGCTGCCACTGCATAGCCCTATTAAGAGCTGAATGGTACCTATTAACTGCTTGAATTCAAATGCCAAACAAGATGAATTCTGAGCTTTATACTAACCTGCTTCATTTCTGTTATCGAAAGTACCAGTTCCGCAATTAGCAGTGTACCTTTTAATTTACTGACTCGTGGGACATTTGTCTCAACGAGCCTCCTCACTTGCCTCAGCAGTGAAGAAAAAAGTGGATTTTTTTGCCACCTGCGGCCCGCGGGATGCTTTACGACGTTATGTGTGCATGTGAATGGTTTAGAATTATTTTACAACAACCATGCTGACACTCGTGTACACGTATACCTAGGCGCCATATAATTACTAATACATACGATGTCAGAAATGGCCATGTTAACTTAGGGTTGGACAAAGGCAGCGTTTGTTGTTGGATTCGGTGTAACATAGATTGTACTTTTTGGCCAAATGAGCATGCAAGCATTTTTACCCAAAGAACATACTGAGGAGTATGCACATTAATAGGGAGCTGAGAGCAAAAAGGTTGATCACAATCTTCAGCAGCACATATATTTGCGAACAGCTGTTTTTAAAGATGAAGTCCATCAGAATGAACTTCACTCAAATGTGACATCTGAGCATATGGATGCAGCATTACACATCGCTTTCAGTTGAGTCCAACCGGATTTGGACATGCTCAGCAGCAATATATAACAGCAGAAAGCACATTTACATTTGAACTGATACTAGTAATGTAAATGAACAAAATTCTGCTTTGGCACTTGTTTTTCTGATGTTAAATATTGCAGTTGGAATACAATGGTTGTATACTAAAACCTGCAGTAGTATTTGTCCAGTCTATTACGGCCAAACTAGTCAAATAAGGGCACCAGAAATGGTAAATTTAATTTTAAAATTCAAAATGGTTGCCCGTCCCTAGTTTAAACGTTTCCACCTTATTCAACTTTGTTTCGGAGTTTTTGGAAGGCAAGACAATGTCTATAAAACACTTCAATACAAACTTACAACGAGAATATTAATGTCAATGTTCCTGGTCAAGGAAAAGCCAGATAGAATTCATTTCAAACGAATTACAATTAAATTTACTTCGTGGCCCCGTTTATCTCTGCCACTGTAAAATTGCTATCAACCCCAGCACTTACTACTGTCTTTTGAAGAGACGAAATACTTAAAAGCTTTACAAAAATTAATTTTTTCCCTTATACCTGTTTGCTTTCTTGCTATATCAAAAATGGTCTGCAAATTGAAGGGATTTTGGGCCTGAATGCACCTAGTGTAAAGAGGTATAGTTTATACAGAAGGTATTACATTTAACTTAAATGCACTTGCAGACAAGCAAACTGTTTATCTAGAATAATTTATTGTATCAGCGCCGGTGTATAACGAATGAACTAAATCGTTTTTGACTTAAGTGCCCTTTTTAGAAGAAAACGTTTTTCTGTTCCATTGCTAAGTCCATGTAGGTGGAAAATTCGAGAGTATATTTTTCTTCCCTAAAAGGTAGGTAAAGTTACAAACTTTATAGTTTAGACTCTTTTTAACACAACTTTGATGTGAAAACTACTTTTAAAAATATGTAATATTATAGCCTAAATTTCTTCAGCATTTTTAATTTCGTAAAATTAGTCAGTTAGAACTTGAGAGATAGCGAACATATTGCTCAACTTTCTAATCAACATAATCATCAAATCTTTTAAAAGCTGACTTAGGGTGTAGTTAGGATGGCTACCATGGTTATTCAAGTTTTATGCAGTTAGCCCAGCAACAAGTGCACCTATTTTCATTCGACAATAATCAAATTATTTGCCTGCTTTCTTAAACCATCGCTCTAGTTGAAGTTTGCCTCAGATATGATTCACAGAGTTAATTTTACACGTTTGTACTAGAAAACCGTTGTGATCCGGTTCAGATAAAAATGAAGGTTGGATGAGCGGATGGCTTTTTCTGCAGATTATTTTACCGCAAGGGAGACTTCGTTAAGGTTACTACTGTTGCTAAGCAGCACGCAATTAAATTCCCAACAAGGAGGGAGCTGCTGATTTTGACTTGCGCTAACACTTATAATTTAGGATAGACATTTGCTGTTAGAACATGTTATGCATTCTTCACAGACATCGTCAGCGTGAAAGGTCAGTTTTGAGGTAAGAAAATTAAGCAATTATGAATTTTAGATTTAAGTGAATTTTTATAAAATGCTTATTATAGCTTTAACATACAAACAAATAATTTAGTGCGAGATAAAAATATAGTTTGCAAGACTTTGTTTTGGATGAGTAGTCGCTAGCTTGAATACATATGTAGGTATATTCTTTAATCACCAATAACATTACAGCATGTAAGAAGTGCATTTGGTTGATTTCTATAACTCTGGTAGCTCTAGTGTATTTGTAAATGGGAACCACTTAGCTTCATGGCTAAGAGTTTGGAGGTCAAAAATGCCTGTCTGAGTTCTCAACAAGATTGATGAAGTTAGAGTTTCTATATTCAAAGCATCTTGCTTTGCTTGGTGAGGAGGAAATGATTAGATATTATGATTTTTATCTTGTCGGGAAAATGGCAATGAAATTTTCTGTTCTTCTTTATATGCATATAGTTTTTAACCTGAAAGTAAATGTAAATTGTAGTGGTTTAGCAACTATAACTCATACAAATCATACCAAATTTTTATTCCCGGATATTTTTTTGTTTAGTAAATGTCTATCAATGTATGTCATAGTACACTTCTAATGTGTACCAGCAGTTATGGAAAATTTTAATTATCTGTAATATTACGCCTTATTTGTTGAGCGATTTTACCTATGTATTGCTGCATTGCAGCAAATGATGGACAATTGCATCGCTTATCACAAAACCTGTCTCAAGAAGTCTTATTCGTAATTATTTCAAACTAAAAAACTAAAGATCTTCTGGACTCCTTAACTCTGACGCTTTCGGGTCTTGAAAAAATTATGGTTTTGTGTCTATACTAAGAATACTGGATAATAATCCTTATGCTTAAGTGTCCTTAATTTCCTAAGAACGTTTGAGTCATGTTATGGTTTTGAATCATCATGTTTTCGAGCAAAAGCGAACGTTGTCTAGACAATATTATTGAGTTAGAGCTACTTGCAAGAAGAGTCATTCGAGTCATTTCCTAAAGTGTGGTAAGTCAATTTAAGGGACATTAAATAGAAAAATTGTCGGATTTGTGATACTAATCAAAACATATTTTCATGCATTATCCTTGACCAGGACTTGTCAAATCCTTATCTGTATAGCTAGTGTTTAGGAAATTTTAAGTTACAAAATTTACTTGATCTCTATTTCACAAGATGTTGTTTCGATCCTCTGCTAAGCACTGAAATGATAGAAGTACTAAAGCCTAAATTGGATCCAAACGATCGAGCTTACTTCAAATTTAAAAATAAGAAATTTTGAACTTAAACTTTAAAAAATGAATGGATTGCTGCTCTTACTATTTAACTCTTATTCTTAAGATACCTTTGTATAATTTCATGGATTTGGGGTAAGCATTAGCGATGGCAGTTTGATAACGCCCTTTCAATTTCCTTTCCAAGATAGGATTGGTATTGGAATAGTTGTGGATCATACCATAAAAATGTTCTTCCCACAGATTCTGCCCAAACTACATATGAAACATTTCTTAGGCGCTATGCACTACTTGCGCTAACCGTCATAAACTTAAAATTGCAGTTTTTAACTTCTGTATCACAACGTTCAGATGAAAGAGATAAATAAATTATCCCAAGTTCTATTGCTTTTAATAGTCTAGAGCTTCTTTACTCACTCTCTTTCAATCGTTATATCACCTTTCTCTGTCTTTTTACGATGACTACTCTCAAGAGATGTCTTCTTTTACCTCTAAATAAACAAAAAATCTTGTGTTTTAAAACTCTTACCTTGCTGAAGTGCAGACGTCTTTCTACGTAATCAGGTCTCTTACTTGTGCAAGATATAATTTTATATCAGTGACCTTTCTAATCAGTATGTGCAACTATGTTTCTTGAACTCAGAAGACCGTACTTCGAAGACCGAAAAGTTAATAAGCCATAAAGGACACCCATAACAAGACATTACGTTATGGAAGCTTTTCACTTCAATATGCTGTGATAACTGGAAAAATTTTCAGAATAACGAAACAATAAACAATTAATAAGACATTTCTTATGTGAAAACGGAGTTTAACTACTGAAATTAGTAAAGGGACCAGTAAAATTAGGCTTACGATAAACGAGGGTATTAAAACCATTTGTTCCAGTTATCACAAAAAATCTCTCCTAGTTAGATTATTAGCTCTTCCAATTCTTGGTTCCTAACAACTTGCGATACTACATTAACTTACTGATTAGGTGAAAAAAGCTTGAGAGATATAACAATACGTTTACAAATTAAATCATTTCCATTACAGGTATCGCTGAAATTCATTTGTAAATATATTCCTGCTCTACCCTTCATTAAAGTATACTACATCATGCATCAGATTAGCTTTTGACGACTTAGACTCTAATGTTTTTAAAGCGAGAATATGTCCCGTTATAAGCTATATTTATCATAAAAGGGTGTGTATATACCATTGTTGATGTAATTAACGCATTATTTCGACTGCTAAACACGAGTAGTACTAGATACGTTCATGCCTGTGATAGTAGAAATTAGACAATGAGTAAATCATAAATAAAGTTCGCGCGTTCTAAGTCACGCCCTAAAGAATCAAGCATATTTTCATGTAGAATATATTCTTAAATAACTTACAGTTGTACATAATAGTTAAAAATTGCCATGCTTCTAAATTTCATTTTGGTCATAACAACGTATAGATTAGAACTCATTTATCATGAAAAACCTTTCTAGTAACGTTAGGGTCAATTAATTTACCTATTGCGTTGAGAAGCCATAAAGATGGAATTCATGTTTGGACTAAAAACTTTTTAACGTTGATTCTGATTTTTGTTCAGGATTATTACTTGTCGAGGCCGCAGGAAAAAATGTAAATCTATTTACCTGTCTTTCCACAAACGTTACCATAATATTCCAGATCATTACGAAGTTGTCCAGCTTATTTCTTCTTCAAGTAACTAACAACACTGCTAGTTTTAAAATGTTACTTCTATGTCTTTTATAATTACAGAAGCGACGTCATTTTGCATTTTTTATTTCATCGGAGCACACAAAATTATAATTTGCAATCCATATGACGGATGGGCCAAGAAAATATATTTAAGTGTGGCAAACGAAGGCAGGGCGCTGAAAAATTTAGTTCAGGTTTACATAACATCGTCCAGACAATAACAAAGCTAAAACAATCTGTCCTTCGAACATTAGATGTCCTGGGATCATCTTTAAGATTCTTGATGAGAGTAGTTGCTTCATTCCTTCTTCTTTTGCATCTGCTCTCGCGTATATGAATTCGCAAGTAACCCTCTACATCGATTGCACAACTTCCTATTCCTATCTAGATAAGTAGCAAGAAATGTATATTTGGCAGCTCACACAAGCCGTGCCGGCTGCTCGTGTTCGGCATACAAAACATCTTCAACTTGAATGGGAAAGAAAACTGATGGCAGAGGTCTTAATGCCTTAAATTAGCACTTTCAAATTCAATTAAAACTTAAACACATCGTAATTATTCTTCCCATGCAGAATCCATGTATTTTTTGCTATAAATTTTTGATGGCGTTTCTACCATTAAATGATAGTGACTAAATCTTCTTGTTTCTGACCAAAACTAATTTCTAACGCCGTTTACGCAACTATTAAGTCTGTCCTCTATGCATAAACTGATACTACAATTACTAAAAAAATTCTTTGCAGTCCAAGCTTGGGTAGCGAACCAAAATAGCCCGTGAACCTCATGAACTAAGCCGATTTCACTCCACTCTTTTGTAACAAAAATCTATTCAAGTAGTTAGGCTTGACAATGTCGCGGGGTCTAGAGACCATTTGATTACGCAACACTTGACTCAGAGTTTGGCTTTGCAGTCACGTAATGCTCATCGTTCACGTCACCTATATCAAATTCAGTCATTCTTAATCTTCTTTACAGTCTCCATAGCATTTTAAATTATGTCGTATCCTGAGGTGGTACGTCATTTGGTAACAAAGGATTTTATAGAATATACAATTTTCAACAAAATACATTTGACCTACCTAGTCCTATTCCACTGTCAGACTTTTGGTGGATCTATCTGAAAAAGGTTAGAAGACTAGGTGAAGCGACGTTGAATACAAGCTAAAGCCTTACTCATCGCTTAATAATGTCCTACGTGCAACATAATTAACGTCAAATTGGTTGATATAGACCAAATGCTTACCGAAAGAAAAACTTATTTCACCCTTTCTTTTGGTAATTATTGAACTTTTGATTGGCGGGGTATTTGTTTTTGAAACAAAAGACCCATTTGATCGGAAATGTTAATCACTCTCGCATGCTTGCGCGCATGCGTGCACTTCAATGTCCGAAAAAGCCAGCAAATGAATCGATAATCGGTTTAAATGAAACGGACTCTAAATTCACAATAAAGCGACTGGCTCTCATCCTGGATACTATGCATCTCCGACCAAGGTATTCTACAACTACAATTTACGTCAACGAGAAACTATAGTGTGTTATGTACGGTAGAACTACGATGACATAATACTACCAAACCGACAGTCATGCCTGTAATGATGTAATAAGAGACAACAGACATGTCCTCATTGGAAATCAGTATTGAGGATCCGGTATACATCGCAAAAGTTTTGAATATCAGCATTCAGTCACTAGCTTGCCTATGTAGTGACGCAATCATCAAATCATGACCATCTAAATTTACCTCTGAGGAACAAGGTTCCGGTGCCTCAGTTGTCAGATTTTTGCGCGATGAGCAGAGAGTCACGGTTTAGTCCCCGCCCTGGATATATAATGTGGTTCTCATAAAAGCAATAAGTTAAAGCTGATTTCAAGACAAATCAAACAGTCAGTACTATAAGGTCATAGAACAGTCACACCAATATCAATTTGAAGCTTGGATATTTACTTAGTAGTCTATCTGTGGATTTTGTTTTAACTTTGAATGTGCTGAGAAAATACAAGTCATTTCTCATAAATTTCACTCTCATAAGTCACTGAATCTGTGCACACTGCAGGTTGAACAAATGATAAGAAAGATCACCTTTGCTTGCAAAATACCCTCAAACTAATATCATATCCCTGTCATATCACGGAACGTAGTGTAGATTATGAATCCGTATATCAACAGTTGTTAATTCACATTTAAATCGACACCTCTCAGTTGTTCCTTAGTTTATGCTAAGAGTTTATCTACTTACTTTTCTGTATATTACAGGACAATACAGGATTTACTTGAAGATTGAATAAGCCGTTTGACTTTCGTTACCTTTTCAGGATAGCTGCCACGTGTTCGAAATGGCTGCCAATTTTACCCAGAACAGCACATTAACAGTTTCTTTAGAGCCAAAAGATACGTTTAATCCAGAGGAATATAGCAACTTCTACACATTTATGGGTTCGTTTATAGCTACAACGGCATCTCTTGGCTTCTTCTTTAATGCCCTGGTTATTGGGGTGTTGATTAAGAACTTCAGAAATATCACAAACACCAACATCATAGTATTGAGCATGGCGTTTGCTCACATCATTGTGCCTAGCATCGGCTCTCCACTTTCGGCAACATCTAGTCTAATGAAAGGATGGCAGTTTAAAGATGCTGGTTGCGTCTGGTATGGATTCGTCAACTGTTTATCTGGTTACTGTTCTATCTATCATCTAACATTTTTGTCAGTGGAGCGTTACATTACTATAGTTCATCCGTTAAAACGGGATACATTATTGAATACACGAAATACTTACATTGGCATTGGTATTGTTTGGGCACTGGCAGTTGCAATTGCTATTGCGCCAGTGTTTGGTTGGTGCTCATATCTTCGAGAAGGTGTCAGGACGTCTTGCAGCGTGGATTGGGATTCAGGTGAAAATTCAAATGTTTTCAGTTACAACGTGTTCCTTATGGTATTCACTTTCCTTTTGCCCATGATCGTCATCATCTACTGCAATTACAGGTTCATAAAGGAAGTTTCTGTGATGTCATCTCGGGCCCGTGGTCTTCAAGGTGGGGATTCGGAAATGAGTGCAAGTGCATCTCGAGCTGAAAAGCAACTTACCATCATGGTTGTTCTGATGATCGTTGCTTATAACGTCGCTTGGTCACCTTATGCTGTTGTTTGTATGCTATGGCTGACAGGAAATGGCCATTTGGTGACACCAATGGGAGCCAGTGTACCAGCAATGTTTGCTAAGACGTCCGTTGTCTATAATCCTATCATCTATTGTCTTCTCAACAGAGGATTTAGAAAAATGATCTGTGGGAACGCAGTGGAACCCGAATAAGACGGTATATGTTAAAGCACGAATAGTCACAAACTGACAACGAAACTTGATATGCTTTTATCTTCTATACATGTCTGCAGCATTGGATTTCGTATTTCGGCAACTTGTCGAATTTCTGATAGTTATTGTCATATAGGTGAACTCGATGCAATGGACGTTAATGTGAAACAGAAATCCCGATCCAAGATTTCTTTTCATTATTTGCCAGTCATATAATATATGGCCCCCTTCAATGCTCTCTTGATGAGATGGGTTTCCTGACGCTGAACTTCTTAGCTTTGTTGATTACCAAACCCTGGAATGGATATGTTACCGCCGTAAGAGTTAAACTTGCAAAAAGTGGAACATTAAAATGTATTTCATGATCAGAATTAGTCGCTGTTCTCTTAAGAATTAAATATTTATGAAAGTAGCTAACTGTTTGTAATGGCCTTCGAGGGCATTACGTTCTCGCATTCTCAAAATCCGCAATATTCAAATTGACAAATAATTACAATTGAACGTTTTTCTCTGGTATTGGCGAAAGGTTGCAGGCACGGCTGCCTACACTTACTGATCGTGATCATTATACAAGTAAGATAACAATGATGTACTAAGTCTTCAGCATATTAAAAGTCCGACTAAATATCTTCTCTTACGGTTCTTAGTGCATTTATTTATATCAAGTTAAGGCAGCTTAACTATTAAGCACAAGAAGAGTCATTTAGATCAGGTGATTTATGTATGATTTCACATCTTTAACATGGTAATCACAGGAGACGCATATCTTAAACTCTTCCAGAAATATGCCTGCAAGTACTAGAAAAGAAAACAAATAGAAATTGATTATGGCATCTCTGCTAAGAACATCTAGGTCCCTGGCGCCATCAAGGACTTCGTATAAGACATAAATAGTCGTATCATCTTATTTCTAGCAGCGTGAAAGTGAACAAGGATCTCTTGAAAGGTAGCTCAGAAAAGGCTGACGACAAAAATGACAAACTTCTTTACACATGTCTTCTACATAGTCACCAAAACAATGAGCATTAAAATAGTCGAGTTGCAAATTAATTAGCGGCAATAATAAAATCTGTGCGATTTTAATTGATTTGTTCAGTTTGAGTGTTCTCAGGCATTGATTTTAGATGCTAATATCTTCTTTTCAATCAATCCCAGGTGTGTAACAGGTTCTTCTCTCCTTGTGAAATACTTTAAATCAAAGTATTTTGTCAGAATAAAACAATACCCCCAACGTATTTTCCCATAGCATACATAACTCAATAAATCCTCTATCGGCATTGTAAGTCAAATATTACTTCTTGGTTCTCCTCTGGAAGTTTAAACTCCTAAAATATTCCAGCGTTTCATGAACCAAAAAGAGAATATTCTATGCAAAATTCTAACACGAGAAATCTATCACAATCATTACCCTAGAGCATGACTATCCTAGATATGCCAGAGTAGTCCCCTGGAAAGTTTATTTGACTCCTCTATAAATACACAGGATTACCAGGTGACAACAACAAGTTCAGATTTGCCAATCGTTTAATTAACTTCTTTGTCGGACGAGTTTTAATAGAAGGGATCATCTTGTATATTCGCGCTCTTAGTTTTTCAAACTAATAATGAAGATTTAAAGATGAGACCTCAGCGTAAGAAAATAGGTTTTAATATTATAAGATTACTATAGAATATAACTTCAAAGTCTTCTTTGACGTGGATAACATTGTACAATTACTTAAATTTTAAAGTTCCTGGCGACTTGAAAATTCCAAGTCAGACAATCGGGACCACCTGCTCTTTCTATTGATCATGTCTCTTGCTCTGAATTCTATTAAAGCATTTAAAAATTTAAGTATACTGTCCATTGGCTTTCAATTATCGTGTTTACCGATTTTATCCAGAGGAAAAACTAGAAAGGGAATATATCTAAGATGGTATGTGTTTACAAACCACAGAAAGCAGCCCGAGCTCAATCCAGCTCAATGCGCTGGTCTTCTTGCGCAGGAGAGGATTTTTATCTTAGCTTAGACTTATAAAGTTTACACTGAACAAACTTTAAAAAGCCTTTATAACTCTTTTTAATTTTAATGCTGTAAAGTTTCTTTTCACGCTCGTGTTCAGTGCTGTGTTTGGAAACTACAAAATCTTGCGCTTCCAAGGACAATGTGGCGGCATACTGTTTCAGCATTTGAGTGCTAAGTTTTAGATACCTTTTTACATTACAAAGAATATGGCATGTCGTTCCTGCTGAAACCATGGACAACTTTTGTGATCTAAACTCAATTTGCTGTCTGTTATGAAATGAAAATTTTTGTTTTCAAAAATGGCGCGTAGACAGTATACTAACTTCCTTTTTCGAACGTCTTCGAATTTAGTGTCACTGAGACTGTACCTAAAATGGATAATTGCAATTGGGTATGGAGAGAAATCGAATAGTTAACAATATATACAAGGAAAACAAAGAAAGAAAAAATATCTTGTACTTTAACACTAACATATGAAAACTGAATATGGATGAAGTCGAGATTTATATATTTTTTTGCGAGGATCAAATTGCATCTGAAATAATTGGAAATTTCCCTATGCAATTTATTTGGCAATTTATTTGGTGACTGGAAAGTGGATGGTGGATAATTGCTAAGTTTCCAAAGCAGTGACAAGGGCCTGAAGTGATCAGCACGTCTGGTCCTGTGTCATGATCATTGTGAATGAATTAATGAGTGGAAGAAATCATGTCGGGGTCACTAATGTGACAGCATTATTACCCTTCAGTTATGATCTTATGACTTGTCGTGAAATTGCTGTTTTTCTCTAAAACAAGTTATAAGTGGGGACTGAACTTGCTACCTTTCGGTTTTGAGGGCAGGTGCTGTGACAACTCAGCTGGAAAACACCTTGAGTTCCCTGACAACAATTAAATTATCATTAATAAAGACGTCATAATTACAGTGCCTCCAACTCAGAGAATTTTAAGTTATTATGAACTGTACCGTTAACCAGCGGTGTATACACAGAGATCGGGAAGCTCCAGTTTTGGAAAAGGACGACCATGAGAAAGGACAACATAACGACACGACAACAAAAGTAGTAAAAAGTAGTTTAACCGGCTTGGTCACGAAAAAGGTCCAGAAAACTACAGTTTCGGATCCTGCAGTTCTTCTGCGCTGTAAACGTTGACTTGAAAGTCTCAGGAATCTTTGTTACAGAATATACTATGAGTGGAGTAAGACTTTATGAAGATAACCTTAACAAACAAAGAGTTTGTTCTTTAAAAGTGCATTGCAAGTGAAGACAAACTAACGTCGTTGTGGCTTAAGGCTGTTGTAGAAAATAAAGCCACTGGTATTTAAAGAAGTTAGGTGTTAAAGGCATGTCACGTTAAACCGAGTTTAAATTTCAGTTGCCAGAAGGTTTGTCTGTAAAGACGAGTTCATCCAAACGAAACCGGTTTCCTTACAGGAAATTACTGTATATTCAACAAGTAACATGTATGCTCATACTTTAATTAAATTGTTTGAACCATTATGGATTGTAAGAATACTTTAATCCCTTCAGGATTTAGACTGCTCTTGTAGGACGCAAGTAATCTATATCATCCATAGATAGTAGTTTTGATCGAAGTATGTTTCGTGAAAACGCATTAGCATTTCAGGATATAAAAACCAAATTATTAAATGCAACATTTCTTGATTCTTCAGGTTCACAGCAGAGTGTCGAAAATATGAGTTATGTAACAGTTCGACATTGTTACCTTTTATGGTAATAACTGCCATAATTTATCACAGTCTTGTCGTAGCTACGAATCTTCCCGGTTAATAGTTGTTGGTTATAGCGTTGTAGTTATAGTCCGTGTGTTTCCAAATTTTGTGAAATTCTGTCTAGATCGTGTTCCTAAATTATTGTAATTGTTCACGACATATTCTTGAGAATTTAGAATGTGTTTCTTTTGTATGGAGTATTTTAAACACCAACTGTCCAAGCACAAGTGGAATTCTTGCTTTTTCGTTGCCTGTTGTTAGAGGTGTCGTGATCTATTATGTCTATATAAATGTTATTATAAATCCTTTGATGTAAAAAGCTAAAAATTTCCTGTAATTAAAGAGTAGTGTGTAAGTATCCGGAACATGTATTATTAAATTGTCTACTTGTCCCTTCCTATATTTTGTTCTTACCCTAACTTCCTACTCAAAATAATTAATGTGCAGCTATTTCATAATCCATTAAAATAGTGGTGGTTTTTCTTTAAGATGCTTGTGTATAAAAGGGAACATGTAACGAATTTGCCGAGTACTGCAGAAATAGACACATAGTTGTTTGTTTTAAGCTTGTGCGTCATTCAACTAAAAACTGAGTGCGGCAATAGCAGTGGCGCTACTCAATTGATACAAATACAGTAGAAATTAGAAACGAAATATCTGAATGAAAAAATAAACAAATAAGTAAATAACTGGAAGCGAGCCTTCAATAAGATATTGTTCAGTTTACGGTCACACATCTAAAACACGTCTCGCTTATGTCAAGGAAAGAACGATAGCTAGAACTTGTCTTGCCATTTCGCCGACTTAAGTTGCCTACCTACATGAATATCGGAGGTATTGTGCCCCCTCACACCCTGATACCCATCACTGAATTAACGTCCTCCCGGATCAAATGTACAGTACGATGAAGCCACCTACCATGGAGACTTCTATGCTACTCTAGCTCAACACGCGACTCATTGCGCTCATGGTCCCTTCAACCGTTGAAGGACAGTCAGGAAGGATTTTTGACACTTCGAGTATTCTTTTCAAATTGCTGCAGAAGTTCACTTCTACCTTGTCTCCAGCTTTCACAATCTTCTTTCTTCATGACAATCGCGGGTTTTTCGCATTTAGAGCTAAACAATAGCAGCGCTAAAGCAATTTTGAATCGTAAAAACAGAGTACTCATAGTTTGATGATGTGACTGAAATACTTTTAAGGCATCTTGTGCATCCAGAGCAGCCAGAAGGTCAATAGTTTGATTGTTGAAATATTTGTCAAGTTAATAACAAATAAAATTGCACGTTCCATGCGTTTTTTGCAAAACTGAATAGGATCATCTCCTGTTTCTCTCGAATATAGATGAGAGTCTCGAAAGTTGTCGGTACTCCAACACAAGAACAGAGTGACTCAACACTTAAGGATACTTCGAAAAAATTCCACACAAGCAGCATTTCACATGCAATTGATGTCCATTTGATGTTGTTTCTTGCACTTGCTAACTCAATTCATTCCTAATAGCCAAAATGATATAAGGAAGCCAAGCGATACTAGGAACCTACCAGATTACTTATTGTCGTACAGGTTTGCAAACGCATCCAATAGGTTTCAATTAAGTGATACAATTCCTGCACTACTCATCAAAATTGCTTTAAGTGTCGCATTGTGGTATTGACTTCTTCAAATTTGCAAATTTGTGACTGTGAAATGTGAGTGAAACAGTAACACTGAATTTACCGAGTATGTGAGGTTTTGATCTATTCTTGAAAAGAGTCACGGCCCCCGCACCCCCTTTAGATCAAACCCTCATTTACATTGAATAAGCATTAAGTCGCGTTGACCACCTGAAGTCAAACTTTGAAGGACATGACAAAGAGAACTTTTCACCCCACCCCGTCCAATATATTACAAAGTGTCCACCATTGATGATTACTTTTGAAAGGTAGCAATATGCATTGCCATGATCATGCTATCATTACGACTGCTACTTAGAGGCTGCATTCTTTAACAAAGATGGGCTTGTGAAAGAAGATTATAAGCAAAAGCAGTTCAATAGTTTACTCTGCCTATTTGGCTTACATCAAAAATTCATGATCATGACGATATCACTAGGAGTGAAGTCACAGTTTCTTGACACATAAATAAGCCGATAAGCAATATTTTTAATGACCTCGTAGTGGTCGTTAAAAATGTTATGAATTCTCTCAAGGAAATCATCAGCTTTCTGAAGAGATTGTTGGTAATCAACAGTTTTAGAGAAAGGGACTGACCTCAGATGGATAAACGAGTCAGCGCTAGAACACTGCGTTAAATGGTTAAGGGTAATGAGCTTCACTACAGACGTTTTGTTTATTTGGAAAGGTTTTGGATACGTTATTAAAATCCTACAGCGTAACATCTGCCACATGAAACATTTTTAGGCCAGTGGCATAGGAAAGGAGATTTCTGGATCGCAGTTTCCTGTCTCAGTGTCACTGTTTAAGTGAGCAGGTCAAGTTGAATATCGCTATACTCATTTTTACATATAAATACTCCACGAAAGAAAATAGCATATGAAGGACGAAAAACGAGGAGTGTCCGGGTTTTAGCTCTAATGATGTTTTCTCTCACCAATTCCATTTAAGGATTGAATCAATATTGACGATTAACTTTTTTTTGTTGCAGGAATACTTTTGGATGTACGGATGATTTGTTCTGGTAAATTAATTTTGAAGAAATACACTTAAACACTAGATGTACTTCATTAATAATGTCTTATCTCATTATGTCTCTGAAAATGTCAATTGTTTAATGACACGTAAGAAAAATAGTTTATTAGTTGAAGTTATGTGGTTTTCTCTGAAAATTAACAAATCTACTTGTGATCAAGGCCTCAAAATGAGGAATAAACAAGAATTGCTGCTGAATGGAAATCAAATGCCTGGCTTGAAAGCCAACAGCTTTTCGCATTCGTAGTCACAAGGAAAAATTGCATTTGCGTAAGGATTTAAGTCAATGTCAAAACCCCTTCGATTCATGTCACTTGTGTTGTGAACGACATCGAGTCTGCTGTCATGGAAACCTGCAATACGAGTTTAAAACAATATGGTTATTTTGTTCAAAAGTTAAATTATTTTGACAATAACGTGGAGTGTTACTTTGACTGTAGTCTTGGTGTTGATATGGTTAATAAAAAACGTTGACTTAGATAATTTAACGCAAAACAGTTCAATTTGATTTTATTTTTCCAAATTTTTAAATAGCCAGCAATTTTTCGTAAGGACTACGGTGATTTACATTATTGCTAAAAAATAGTTACGCTTTACCCGTACATTAGATATGGTAATCTAAGTATTGATCAACTCTGCTCGAGATATGGCCAAAGTAAATAACGAACTACTCGAGGAGGTAGGTGAAAAGACTCTCCCAAAAGTTTGTCTAAATGCATATGCTCTTTTTATTGTAGGCACCTGCTTACCAAAAAGTAAATAATGCAATGACTTAATGTACTTTAGGTCGCTTCGTTACTGTTAAAGCTTAACAGGCCTAAGACTAAGTGGCGAAGTTTGCCGGCCTAAATAACAGAAAAGTTAAATTGTATTTTATTTAATTGCATGCGAAGATATGTGGCCTTTATGATGACCTTAATGAAAGTGTGTATTTTACTTTTTCTAAGATTGTGTAAACTTAATTTTATCCTCTAAGAAATATTATGATCAGCCTTCAGGAAATGTACATATAAATTATGCTCATGTGGCTTATATTCCTATCATAAATTTGCCTGTCTGCCATTGTTTTTTCCATGCCACTAGATTTTTCTTTAAAATTGGGTATGGGCCACCGAATGAATATTAGGCCTATATCAAATAAGAATAACATATTGAAGACAACTAATGCCTCTCCAACAAATACATTATATGCGTATAGTGAAAGATCCAGTTTATACTGACTGTGTTTCTTTCAGTTTCCGGATGTTCTGCCAGACCCAAATGCTTTGTCAAGGAAGTGGACTTGGAAAGATGAAACAAACTCTCTGGAACTTGTCAGGTGCTATAATTTTGTGACTTGTAGATAGTTAACCAATTTATTCACTGTTATGTATTTAAGTTATGCATGATATGGAACATATGTTTTACACATATACTGTGACTTCTTGTATTAAAATTACTTACAAAGTACTAGAGGAAGAGTGGTGTAAACTCTTGTGAGGAGGCAACTGCTCCATGCAAGATAACATATTTTTTATTGTAACGAAGCTGTGGACCATAGAAATTAGCGCATGCTGCATCCACAGATGACCAAGTTTATCATTGCAGGGAAAGGCAAAAGTGTTCAACAAGAAGTTTTATTTTTTTATATCTACATAAAATGGTTTTCGTCAATGAATCACATTGGTAACATTTCAAGTTAATCGGCTATAGCATTAATAGTACAAAAATTGCCTTAAAAATCCATGGCATTGTGGTAAGACCATGATTTTTTTCACCTGACACTCTTCAAAGTATAAATTGCCAGAAAGGAAAGTTTATATGTATGGCAACCTTTTTTATATGAAACATGCATTAAAACTAGCCAATCCTTAACAAGAAAGGAAAAAAACATTTTCAACATTTTGAAAACCATTTTCTTCATTTTCTCCTTGTGTTTTCTATCTATCTATCTATCTATCTATCTATCTATCTATCTATCTATCTATCTATCTATCTATCTATCTATCTA